>JAQFYQ010000822.1:0-15170 GCA_034694885.1 Buchholzia appendiculata | reverse complement strand
CTTGCGTTACCTTGCAACACCTTGTGTTACCTTGCAACACCTTGTGTTACCTTGCAACACCTTGTGTTAATTACCTTGCAACACCTTGTGTTACCTTGCAACACCTTGTGTTACCTTGCAACACCTTGTGTTACCTTGCAACATTTTGTACCTTGCGACGTTTTGTGTTATCGTGCAAGATGTTGTTACCTTGGAAAATGTTGCATTACCTTGCATCATTTTTACGTTATCTTGCAAGAATTTGTGTTAGGCCTACCTTGCAACACCTTGTAGCCTATTTCCCTGCAAGATTTTTATTACACTGCAACATTCGGCATTACCTTGCAATATGATGCATAAACTTGCAAGCTTTGCGTTACCTTGCAACACCTTGTGTAACGTTGTGTTAGCTTGCAACATTTTGTGTCGCGTCGCTCAGTGTACAAAACACAGTGTGTTTGGAAGTTTTAGGCTACCATGAGCCAGATGCTAGATCTAAATAATGAATAAACTAAATACACACACACACATATTCAGGCGTGGCTCAGTGATGTCGGACATTATACGATAGACCTATCATGCATGTACTCGGCAAGAAGAGCCGTAAGATTGTTAGCGCAAGGAAGGGCATTCTGCCGTAAACTTTGCTTCAGTAAATATTCACAAATGTCAAATATGCCATGTTGCGCAAGTGACATAATCACCGTGGTCGTGCCTCAGTGCCTGTAGTGTTAACACATCCCTTCTCAGTGCCGAGGCGAACATTCTGTAAATCTTACCATCCGACCCACTTTCATTGCCCATAGCACTAATAATAATTATAGGGACAATGCCAGTGTGGACGATAAAAGAGGACACGACAAGAAAGTTCATAGTCTTCATTCAATGCAGTTATATTATAAAAGTTGTGTCGCTAAAAACTTGCATCGCAATTTGGCCAAACATTTCGCTAATTGTATGCGTTATTTTTTATTGTCCCACCTCGTAGTGTAGGAGGTGAGCGGGACAATTAGTGCACTTTTATCTACCATGTGGACGTTCATTCTGCTGTAACAACGGCTTATTGATGCACAGCAGTTCTCCTTCCAGTGATGGTCTGAGTTTGATGCTAGTGAAACGAGCCATGTTTAACGACATATACTTATAAATCTGGTCTCTAAACTGGAGGATATAAAACCCGCATTGGTTATTGGCGTTACACGTTGCTTGTATCGTTCTGAGGATTTACCTCTCGATCGGTCTAGCAATTGTTGAACTGTGGTCTGGAACTGTTACAGCAGAATGAACGTCCACATGGTAAATAAAAGTGCACTAATTGTCCCGCTCACCTCCTACACTACGAGGTGGGACACCGTCTTCAACCACGACGCGTTAGTGCAGTATATACATTATACACAGCATGACATGTACGGTACGATGTGTCACAACTGATTGGTGTACTTCATATGTACTTCTACTGGCTGATCCTCCACTAAGCATTCAGAAATTCAGTACATTGCGCGGTTTGCAAAGCTGTTGCAGATCTTACAGTTGAGTACAATTTGAAATTCAATTCTGTTTTTACAAACACTTTTTAAATAATCAATATTAAATACTTCTACGCCCCCTCCCTCACTCCCCTAAACATTCTGACGATGTATGAATTATCCTACACTACAGGCTACAGAAATGAGAAATGCTGAATAGTCAATAATAAATGTAGATATTTTCAAGTACAGTATTTTCATTGCTGAAATATACAAATTGTGGCAAGAAATACGACACTTTTGACGCTACAGCAGTTAAAAAGTAGCCTGATGATGATAGTGCTCTGTCCGAAGACAGGCCCTGGCGATGGTTTAATTACATATTACTACATATGACTTCAACCACCGATCCAATAGTCTAGATGAGCACGGGTGGGCGGTCAAAGTCCTTCCCGTACAGGCAATGGAGTGTTAACAATTTGCTCAGGTTTGATACTGAACACAATCAGTCGTTGCACGGAGGCGAACCTTCTACCTCTTCACTGCGAGGCGTGGACGCTAACGACTGACCTATTCGGTCACTCCATTACCTGTACGGGAAGGTAGCCTACTGCGTGGAATTGGCAGGCTTTGGACATATGTAAAGAAATGATAATGGTTACAAGAAAAGCCGTGCAAGTTTCTGGATGTGGAAGAGAAAAAAGGCAAATGCATGCCTTAGAACTCCACATCTGACTTCACAAACTCAATTTGAGCTTTGTACTCCTGCAGGGGCAGAAAGATTTGAATAGAAAGTAATCAGTCCCAACAAATAAAGCAAACAATCCCAGAAACTGCGATGATGCACATGACAATGATTCATGAAGTCCTGGCATTGACAAAAAAACATTTAAAATGATGATTCTAAGGATCAACGAATAAATGAAAGTTATATTTATTTTTGGATCTTCAATATCATTCCATCACCACCATCATCATCATCATTTAGCATCAGTGTTTCCTTGTCAGCAATGGTGAGAGATTCCATGACAACTGCAAAATGTTACTATACAAAAGAATCAAAAATAGATTGTCGGCTGCATTGGCAGTTGAGATTTCACCAAGTTTCGCTTCATCAAATCACCCATTTTGAATGTCATGCACTTCGCCATTTGATGCCACTAGCGAAACATTAGTGTCTCATATGGGCATACATTTTTATTACGGGCCTAAAATCCACAAGAGATCTGACGTCATTTCCAGTCCCAAACAGTGATACATGCAGGAGTTGCTCGTATCTATAAACTGTACTGTTTTCTACTTATACAATACCTCAGTTGTTACAGAATATTCAAAAATTCATGAAGCTAAAGTCAAGCCAGCATTAGAATCCTGCTGGAAAGTTAATGGGGCTCACAAGATCCCTAGTAAAATATGGCTTCCAGCTCACCAAACTATGCTTGGTTATGCTCTTTCAACCCTCATCATAATAAACATTCAACATAGTTAAATTCAATACAGTAAAGCCCTTTAAAGTGAAATCCTGGCCACAGCCAAATCCATGACTCATAGGTATTATAAAAGGCTCATGGTGTTTGTCTTTTGGCTCGACACAAAACAAATAACAGAAATGGTGGTATTTTATGAAGATTACCGGTCTCTAGAAGCACCGAACATATTCAAATATATGAACACAAAGAGTTCAATATTATTAATAAGAGCAAGCTAGGCCATCACATTTTTCTGATGTATTTTATATAAAATTACCCACGCTTTGACTTATTTAGGCTATTACTACTGAATAATAATTAATAAAATCACGACTACTAGTAACAATCACACGGAGCTATTAAGTTGTAATTACGAATACATATTGAGCTACAAACATCTGAAAAGGATCGTTATTTAATTACATGCACTACACAGAACTAGTCCTAGCCAATATAATTGAAAAAAAATCAAACAAATTCAAACTGTCAATGACATAGTAACTTAATTAATTTTGTATAACTGGTGCTTTTTCATAGAAATTCAATAAAGTCAATACAGAGAGTTCATGCCTATTAGAATCTAACTGCTGTTCATTTAAACTGGTCCAACCTAAGTCATGCAAGATCATATTCTGGCATATTTCAATTCAAAGTTAATCAAAATATTCAGACTTTCATACATGGTCTGAATTTTGCTCCAATCAGTTCATGTAGGCTAGCGCGCAGATGCTTTGTGTGAGCCTGGACAGCTTCCAATGCATAATGCATGGTACATTTGTGTAAACTTCTGGTGTAGATATTACTTTACATTGTTTGATTGAAGTTGATAGAAAGACTGCATTTGTTCATCCTTGTAGAACACAGTTCAGTCACTTTCAGTATTAGACTGATTCTGTCATTGTAGCTGGAAAGGAATTAGGCAAAGCATGTGATCATGGAACCACAATGGTTCCACAGAATGATGATATCAAGAGCTTGCATTCTTCAGTCAAATTCAAATACATATTCTTGTTTCATTGTCGCATCATTACTTTATACCTTTTAATTCAGGCATTAGGCACATGTCGCCCTTTAGCTCAATCCCAATTTCAGAAAGCACTAAATGCAGTCGGCTACAACATGATGTGAATTATATATTGAAGGTCCTGAAATGAATGCATGGAGGAAAAAAATGCCGTGTAAACTCTTGACTAGCAACGGCAAAGCATCGATTTGCTCGCGATCCTGATATTGTAGCCAGTACGCTACAGATCTTGTAATATTTGGAACTAGGAACTTAGTAATGCACAAAACAGTGCACGAATACACGTGTCGTGGTGCACAAAACCCTGCACAAATCCATACATCACTTCATGCGCACAAACAGTGGATGAAACATTTCAAGAGCACGAAACCATGCATGTGCGCATACATTAGCAAACTATCTTCAGTGAAAATACACCAAATGATCTTTTCATAAATTTATCCAATTCAATACCGTACATCTACTGTTTCTGCTTGATATTTTCACCCAGATACTAAACAGCTGCATGCATCATAATCTTTCACGTTGCGAATATCTTTCAGACGATAGATCGATGATAAACACGTGCTGCTCACGGTTTTATGTGCGCGAGTACAGCAATTCATGTTGTAATCAATCAATTGCTCAAAACTACATACATTGCAGCGTACAAGTGTGAACACATTTGGTTATTGCAATCTAAAACACAAACTCATCAAGAAACTTTAGTCACATATTTAAAAACAGTTGTAGTAAACGGAATGTCAAACTCATTTCATTTCAGTCTCATCGTCAAGTCTGTTCGGTTAAGCAAGAAATCTTGCATGAATTCTCCGACGTCACTTTCGCAATCATTTCTCTGTCTATGCACACAAGTCACATACAGCCAAACTAGGCCACACTCTTTTCTCGCATCACAATACACAAGAGATGGTCGGTTGCTGGAAAACTACCGGACATCTCCGGCGCCTCTCTATGGAGAAACTCCTTAGCAAACTTACACGGAGGAAAAGCATAAAGCACTCCCCTCTCCTCTCCGAGCTTACATCCAGGCGGAAGAAACACGACAGCGGCACAATCCTTCTCCTGCAAGTACGAGCCGAGGCTGTGCAACGGCCGTTGCTGTATCACGTTGTTCACGTCGCCGATCTGTGCCGTGGCTGGAGCCGCCAGCATGATACTGTACCCGTTGCGACCACAAGACGCGAAACGACGTTCGACTTCGTCGAGTTTCTGCTGCAAGTCCAGGCGAAGTCTCTGCGATATCTTGAGCGCCGGACAATCAGGCTTCCACGGATCTCTTAGCAGGTCGTCGACGAGTGCAACGCTTCCGTTCAACATGTACATGTTCACTACAAACGCACTGCTCTTCAACACAAGAGCACCGCTCCACACAACAGGGTATCTACTCAATATGGAAGTCTTCGGATCAACAAATTCAGGCGGCTTAGCGCCCGATGGTGCCACTGATGGCAAACTGGCACCAACTCCTGGAGCTATAGGCAAACTGGCAGCAATGGGATGCCGCATAGGTGGAAGAGTGTGGTGCATTAGAGGAGGAGGAGGAAAGAGAAGCGGATTTGGAGGATGCATGTATGCGAAGTGCGGGACAGGTACAGGTACTGGCACGTACCTTACCTCGTGCATCGTTTCCATGACTCTATTCGAGTCGTTCGCACCGGTACCATGTGCAACGTTATCCAGAGAAGCATGTCCGCTATAAAGGTTGACCCTCGAAAGATGCTCAACACTGCTGTTATATTTATTTGAACATTCCTTTGCCTTATTTACCAGCTCATGCATCTTCTCATCACTGAAATTTCTACTATTGGTACTGGTGCTGTGCGTGTTATGCCAATCCTGCTCCGCACTTGTACACGGATTTGGGCTTCTACTTTGTTTGTGATACGGCTCTGGACTTCTACTGTATTTTCGATATGGCTCTGGACTTCTACTTAGTTTGCGATACGGCTCTGGACTTCTACTTTGTTTGCTATATGGCTCCGGACTTCTACTTCGTCTATGATGTGGCCCTGGACTTCTACTTCGTCTGTGATATGGCTCTGGACTTATACTTCTTAAGAGACGTGGCTCTGGACTTCTGCTTTGTCGGTTATAGACACCAGGGCTTGAAGATCTGAATGGCCCTGGGCTTTTACTCTGTCTATCACTTGGATTTTCGGTTCGATAAAGCTCTGGGCCTCTCTCTGAATAAACACCAGGGTTTCTGCCATTTTGCCCATGCAAGCTAGGACTTGCATTCTGCCTCTCACGTGCTTCGGGGCTTCCATTTTGGACAGGTTCTGGGCTTCTAATCTGATGCCCATATGAATCCGGTACATTTTGTGCCATTGCATTGGAAGCAGAATCTTTGCTGGTTTCTTCTTGCCCGAATCTCCTAGCAGTATCTGGATCAAAATCGTAACTGCAGCTTCGTCTCCCTCTGCTTCGCTCGAGACTCGATGGCTGTCTGTCACGTGAATCATACCGTCTTCTCTCAAAACTTCTACTTCTGCTGCGTCTTCTTCTGCGTTCAAGATCCCCACGCTTAGTGTCATAGCCATCACCACGGTCATACCTGTCGTGCTTTAGGTTTCTGTCCTCAAAGCTTCTACTTCTCGACCTTCTTGTGTATCTTGAGCCACGAGTTCGAAAGCTCGCACGTTCCCTGTGATCAAATCTGCCCCTCCCACTTCTACGCTGGCTTCCCCTCCCTCGCTCCATTCTCTCCCTCGCATCACATTGCAAACCTTTGCCGTCTCGATCAAACCGATCACTTTCATGCTCGTAGGTTTTTCTGCGTTCACTCAGATAGATGCAACTTCTATCCGAAGACCCGGGATCCCTGCGTTTATGATGGTCGTATTGAGACCAATCATCATCCCAAGGTCTGAGCGTATCTTTACTCTGTTCTCCCTCATAAGTACGGTCATCACGGTACGCATTCCTTTGCGATCGTCGATTATCACCGCTTGGTCTTAGATCATGCAAGGAATCACATTCTTTACTACTTGTCAAAATTCTTCCTCTTCGAGGAAATCCTCCACGTTGACGAACTCGAGCACGCTGTGAAAGCTGACCACGTTTAATGTTGATAATTCTCTCAGCATCGTATCTCTCTTGACCCTCCAAATCATCATCATAAGTGTCTCTCGCTCTTTGACCGAATCTCTCTCCATCATATTCATCGTCGTATTTATAATCTTTATTTTCCCAATCCTTATTCCATTTGCACTTGGAAAGCTCATCTTGTTCATCATATAGGCTAGTAGTGGAAACATGTCGATCAGGACTCTGATGATGCACATTGACAGACTTGGATGCGATGTAAGCAGGAGATCCCGGGGGAGTTTTACCCAATCTCGATCTAATCTCCGAATGATCTCGACTTGTGGGTCGAGGATTGTACGAATCAAAAGTTGTTCTCTGCCGCTTAGCACGACCTTCTCCAGAACCGACCTTGTCGTCATTTTCATTTTTCCTCCAATTCTGTGATGAATCCGCTTCGGGCTTATCGTCGTCTCGAGCTCGCTTTAAACTGTCGAGTAAATGGTTTTTCGGTTTGTCACCTAGTTCTGAATTCTCATCACCACTCGGACCATTTTCGTCGGCTTTAACATGCTGCATGTAAGCAAACTTTTCGTTATCATCGTCATGCTCCATGCCTTCAAAATCAAATTCCCGAAAGTTGAGCTCGGAATCTATTCTATCACCTTTAGTAAATTCAAGAAACAACCGCTTGCCGTCTCTTCCGAATGAAATGCCGTGCATGTTTTCGACGGCAAGTGTGGCAGCTTCAATTTCACTGAAGACCACATATGCGTAATTTTTCCCATGTGGCCAATGGAAGCGCTTTATCTGACCATAATCAGCACACAAATTCTTCAGCTTTTCCTCATCCGTACCGGATTCTATTCCACCAATCCAAACCGCAGTGTTCGGCATCGGCGTACTGTAGCTAAGAAAAAGTCGTCTCCTGGTGATGTATTTTCCAGCTAGTTCTCGCTTTGCACGAACTGCCATGTCGACGTTAAAGTAATGCACAAAAGCAAAAGTTGGGCCTCCGGCCCACTTCTGCTTGATGTCTATGTCAAGGATGAAACCGTATGGTTTAAAAATATGCCAAAGTTCATCATTGTTTGTATCAGGATCCAGCTTGCTTACATACAGCAAATAAGACGGCCGCTTCACGGATGACCGTAGCTTGACAGCGCCCTTTCTTGGCACACCAGAAATTGTGCGAGACATTTTTGGTCGACTTTTAGGCAAAAACGACGTTCTTGAAGAACCGAACCGTGTCAATGCTGATCTACCCCTTGCTGATGCACCTCGGAAGCTGGATAATCTACCACGATAACCTCCACGACCAACTCCAGACATCTTGCGCGTTTCATCAAAGCCGCCGTGCAGCTGCGGCTCGACATTCACCGGAAATCCTCCGATGTGTAACGACTGTAGATCATCTAAGCATTTGTCTGCGTCTTCATGCCTCTTGAAGTTGATATAGGCAATGCGGTTATTTTGAAGCCGCGAAACGCCGATACCGTAGTCGGAGAACTGTTTCAAGTTTTCTTTGATTTCATCAAACACAGCCGCTCTGTCTCTCAAATCAGGAGTTATGTTGGAGATTTTCACAGAAACGAATGTCGATAGTGTGTAGTCGTTCATGACTGCAGGATTCCAAGTTTGTTAAATTCAATCCTGTAAAGGAAGAAAAATGCATCTATAATTCCCAGCGACTTTTAACTACTGAAAGCTAAGCTAAAGTTTAATTATCAATAATATTACATTTAAAGTTCGACTTGTTCCTAAAGCAGATAAAAATTGTCCTCAATGCATGAGTAGAAAAATGTGGATGTTGTGTGTTCGATAGGATAAGAAGAAATGAAAATGAGTGCTGACGTTGCACGTGATTGTGGCCCGAGGAGAGAGAAAATTTACTTCTAGGCGACGTCTAACCCTTTCCGACAAGGAAAAACTGACATCAAATGTTGATGATGAATGCATGATTTTACCTGAGACTTAGCGCATAATAACGCTATTAAGTAATGTTCATTTTGAAACATTAAATCTCACAAACAGTACTCAATTAAAATCTTAGAAAATCTTTAAATATAACCTTAAAGATAAAATTATTCAATCCAGTTCATCTACATGACGACAATTCTTACCATGTAAAATTCTATTCCATTCTCCAAACTATAAGCTCACATCTGCAATGGACGGAAACTTACAACCACGTATAAAATCTACTCGTTCAAGCAACTTGCTGATTGCATTCATTATGTTCTAACACCGAAATGATGATGAAACATCATCATCATGACGATGTTCAAACATTATCATAATTATGATGTTAGAACAACGATTACGATAATTTATTAGCAATCATCACAGATGATAATTAATAAATTACCAGAAAGGTTAAAAAAGGATGACAATGTCTGTCATCCTTTAAGGCATGCCAGTCTGTGGCCTCGGCAGGACAAAGAGAGAGATGTAAAAATATTTTGACCGAGTGCGTACGCTCAGACACAGCTAGACTGACAGTAGAGGAGGTACATTGACCATGTTTCATAGAAAAAAGACAATGTTGGTAGCATCTCACTCACGTAGAAAAACATCCACAACGATTTGTTACCATTACACCACATCAACCAAAACGTATCTCACAAATATAACCCAACAACTCCAGACTATTACTACGTGACCGTAGAACTACTAGCAGTTGTAAATTGCTCGAATTTTTGGGATAAACTCTAAATTCTCAGTCGATCAAAGCTCCTGTCACATAGCAATAATACCAATGTTGTTACGATATTCTTACAAATAAATAAAAAACTACGAAACGTAAATTACATACAAAATCGACAACAATATTGTACAGCTTTTTTCATTTTATTGCAACCATGGAACAAAAACAGCTTCAATGCAGTATTTCATTTCTGCTAAACTCACCCAACAGCCATTAGCCAATTATAGACATCAACGAAAACAATAAAAATACTGTTAGAAGATCAACACGGCTCTGAATAACAATTTATGCGATTTTGATAGAAAATTTAACACAAGCAATCTAGATCACCATAATGCTAGAAGAAAAATAAATACCTTTAGGTCATCCCTGATACACTAATTTTGCTTATTATTCATTTATTAAGACAGAGTTTTTATCCTGAGTGCAAGACTGACTATATAGTCACTTTACTCCAATCATGCTTATGTTAAGAATGAGCTACCGTGGACTACCATGATCGTATGTATAATTGTAATTACACTCTTTATGTTCATTCATAATCTCATTTCATTGTATTTATTACATCTAAACGCTGTGAATGGTCTGCTTCTTGCGAATAAAAATATATTAATCCGCTTGAATCGATGTTAACACAAAACCATCAGATATGTACATAGATTAATCAGCAACAATTCGATCGTGAAACAAATTATAATAATTCTCCCAATCTCAGAATCACGCCTAATTCAACTACGATTTTGTAAGGTTTACCTCAGCAACGCATGGTGCATTAGAATTAAGAGCATCTTACATCATCTGCCAGCAAGCCCCATGCTTCCTTTTGTCAGAATTTTTGTAGCCAAGTTTCTTCATAACTAGATCATTAATCTAATGTCAAACTTACACTACACCAAAAATGACATCCCCCAGGTCCTGCATATTAGTAAAGCTTATCTAATAACAATCAAAGTGATTAAATATAACATCAAAACAAAACAAAAGCAGGATCATAAAAGATAACTCTGTATCGCTGCCTTAGATGACCATGCGGACCAGTTATTCAATCATAAACAGTCCTAATACGAATGCGTGGTATTGAAATGCATTGCCTCCGGAATGAACAATAGACTAAATACTCTAAATGCTCCACAGGCAGGGCTAAGTTGTTGGGACTTCTGCACGTAACAGAATTGCCAAAAAGTGGTCACATGTTTTGACAGAGTGGCTCATTTGAATACAAAGTGCTTAGCCTTCATTATTTTGTTTAAGAAGTACAAACCATATTCAGCCTCCGTGGTACCCGAACAAAATGCAACACACACAAACATACACACTCTCTAAAGTGTGATGTTTATGTGCTTACACAACTAGATTATACATCTCACAAAGCATGCACCACATGCACACACAATATCACACATGCATCCTACATAACCGTGGCAAGTTAATTAAATAACATTTGATACAAATTTTAAAAAAAAAACAGTCAACTGCGATATGGGCTCGGTGAGCAGAGATGATTTATTCGAGAGGATTTCATGCAGACAATCACTGATAGAACCTTCATACTACACAATGTATATTAGATTCGAACTAAACAAACACTTGTGGATGTAAATTGTTTACTCAACCCAGGATATTAGAAACTGAACTGTGAATGAGTAATTTATTGGCTTCATATCAGCTGGTAAATTTTAATTATCACATTGGCTATCAAGTATTATCCTCACATCAACCACAACCTACTACTACTATTCACCAGCGTGCCTGCGTGTGTGTGAAACTGTGCAGGAGTTGCACAACAGTTGAGTAAGCACGTCACATGTTCAACAATATGTACTTGGTAACAATTGCACAAAGCGACACAGTAGGCCAGCAAAAGATCTTCAATATAATTTTACCAAGACTCATATCATAGCAACAGTATTTATATCACTGCACCATTAATGCAAAGAGCATGGCATTGAATAGTATTACATTCCTGTGCCATCCTCTCTTAAAACAACAATAAGCAGGTGATCAACAGCTGCAACACCGTCGACTAATTCCGGAGCCTCTCTGAGGAGCAGATTCGTGACAAAGTCGCACGGCGGGAATGCGTGAAGAATCGCTGATTCAGCACCATCCTGACAATCTGTCGGCAAGAAGACAACAGCGGCGCACTCCTTCTCGCGCAAGTACCCGCAGAGACTGGACAGCGGTCGCTGGTACAACCTCTCAGCGGTGTCTGCCATCTGCACAGCGGCAGGCACCGCAACCAGGAATGAGCAGCCATTGCGACCGCAAGACTCCATCCGCTGCCCTAGTTCAACTAATCTCGGAGGATCATCAATGGAAAGTCTCTGAGTGATCCTCAGAATCTGGTGTTTCGACCCAGACTTGTCGCACAACATTGAATTCAGCGATGAGACGTTTCCGCTCAGAAAGTACAAGTTCACGGCGTATGCATTGCTCTTCAACACAAATGCACCGCTCCATAGCACCGGAAACCGATCGAGGTGGAGGGGACAAAACATTTGACTAGACCGAACAGGTCGCATGGATGAACACAAAGAAGGATCTATGAGGGGTTTTATCTTGCCATACATTCCTTTCGTGTTCCGTCGCTCAATATCAGTTACATTTCTTTCCTTACTTGAATCTATGCGATTTACAATCTTCAATTTGGCAGCGTGCGAATGTGTCAATCTTCTCTTTCTGCTGCTGCGCGAGTTCCGACTATAACTGTCCGAGTCATGAGAAGCGTCACCTGATTCAACACCACTCCTGCTACTCGATCTATTCGACCGTTTGCTGCGATCACCAAAACTTTTAGTATGCCCCCTTTGTTGTGGAGTGACACCGCGTCGAAAGCTGTTTCCTTGTTGATGATACCACACACCACGACTAGGTACATATGTTCCACTTGATCCTTGTTGGCAGTTACTCCTGGCCAGTCCACTCAGAGATCTCGCTCCAGAATTGCATTCCCCAGAGCCTCTGCTTTTACTAGTGGAACCTTTGCGATTATATTCAACAACTCTACCTCGTCGAACGCTACTTATACCTCTGTCATCATCCTCTGAATCAGAAGTTGATGCGTGACTATCCTTACTGAAACTTCTGCTTCGATTCCTGCGTCGCCTCCCTTCTCGAGCAACTACAACTCTGCTTGAAGCACTACCATTATATTTCTTAGCAGTCCGGTAGTCCGCATCAACATAATCACGCTCGTGATCAACATTGGTCTCAAAGATATTTGCCACACTCCCATCGTTTTCCATACCAACAAATTTGAATTCTTTATTATTGAGTTCAGAATCAATGACAACCTCATTGGCGTATTCGAGATAAATCCGGTTTCTCTCAGCACCCAAAGACATTCCATGCAAGGTGTTAAAAGCTACCCTTGTCTCGTGTTTACTGCTGAAAATTATGTATGCAAAGTTTTTTCCAGCTGGCCATTGAAAGCAAGTGATCTCGCCAAACTTTCCGAACAACTTCCTCAGTTCAGATTCATCAGTCCAGGTTCCTATACCACCGAGCCAAAGGCACCCGGAAAGAGGTGTCAAGCCAAAGTCCAGGTGAGGAATTGTCGGACCAACATATCTATCCGCCATCTCCCGTTTTGCGCGTACAGCCATATCCAGATTGAAGTAATGAATTACTGCACTTCTACGCTTTTTGTTCTCAGACTCTTTCATAATGATCTTCATAATGAATCCAAACGGTTCGAACCGTATGCGCAGTTCATCTTCTGTGACTTCTGAATCCAAATTATAGACGCAGAGAAATCGTGAAGGCCGCTTTTTACTTCTCTCTTTGATCACATCCCCGCCTGCCACTGGTTCTCCATTCTGAGAACTCTCATGTTGCACACTCTTATTATCCTCTTCGTACGATGAACAAGAAGAACTCCTCCTGCTGCTGCTATCTGAACAACTTTTCTCATCGTCATCACTAGGTTCCCTTTTCTGTGCTTGAAAATAACGGTTCCAACAGCCATCGATATCCACACCAACAAAACTATACTCATCTTTGTTTAGGAACGAATCCATCCTTTGAGTATCTGCGAAATCAACATGAATCCGTTTCTTCTCTGCACCCAGCTCCGACCCGTTGAGTTCTCTATGTGCCATCATGGCATTCGAAACCGTTCGGAAAACTATAAAGCAATAATTGTTGTTTCTCGGCCAAAGAAAATCGTCTATCTTGCCATATTTCAGAAATAGCGCCTTTATTTCATTCTCATTGGTCCAAGGTCCAATACCACCTATCCACAAGACATCTGTTGGCCACGGCCGATAGAAACCCAGCCTGGGTATGGTTCTGCCGATATATTTTCTATCCATTGCAAGTTTAGCACTCACAGCAATATCAGCATTGAAAAAATGTATAAAAGCAAACTTCGTCGGATTATTAAGACGCTGTCTTATATTAACTTTTACAATAAACCCAAATGACTCAAAAGCTCTACGCAGATCACATTCCATGACTTGTTCATCCAGAGATCCTACGAAGAGGATGTACGTGGGCCTCGGATTCCCCATTCTAATATGTTTCCTTGAATTAGTCCGTTTTGTTGAGGTACTCCGCCTTGTTGAAGCCAGCTGTGCCTCCTCTGCAATCGCTGTTGGACAAGTGCAACTTTCAGTATCAAACTCGGGCATTGCTCTCGCAGGAAGACCTCCGAGTTCCAGGTCTGACATCCGCTCCATGCACTGCTCAGCATCCTCGTGTCTAGCAAACTCTATATATGCAACGTATTGATTCTCTGAAACTCGGCTGATTTGAATCTTGAAGTTCTTCATGCCCTCACATTTCTCCGTCAGTTCATCATGAATCTCGGATCTAGACAGGCTCGGATTAAAGTCAACTATCTTCAGTGTAGTGTAATGTGACGAAGGTGATGTAATATCTTCCATAGTTAAAGTCGTCAATTATTCCGCACCAGATCTAAAAATAACAAAGAATCGACGAGAAGTTCCTCACTATAAATGACTACGTTCAGCGTTACATTTCATTTCAAAAAACAGTTCAAGAAAAGAGAAGAGGAATACCTATGCTTATGAGCATGTCTAACTTACTTCAAATATCAGGAGTGGGTACCAATCATGAAATTTAAAAACAGAAATCGTCTAACTTGTTCAATTACCGCATCCATCCAAATTGCTTCCATAATACACATCAATGAAAATGAATTTTTTTTCTAATCTTGACATTTAATTGTATTGTGGCATGACATGCCATTAAAGTCCTAAAGTGCTTCTAAATATCAACTCAGAAAATGTGCTAAAGAGTATTTTTATGTTGTCGTGATCCAAACGTAAATAGGCTATATAAATGTCACTTAATTTTGATTATAAGTTTAATTCTGCTATTTGTAAAATTAAATTGTATTTATAATATATTAAAGCCACATTACGCAAGTGTATGAGAGACATCTGAGGCTCTAATAAAACGGCATTCGCTAGAGTGGCGCCACGTACATGTCACCTATAGAATAATATTTCTGTCATTGGCCGTAATGTTAATTC
>JAQFYQ010000821.1:0-15172 GCA_034694885.1 Buchholzia appendiculata | reverse complement strand
ATGATGATGATGATGATGATGATGATGATGATGATGATGATGATGATAGTGCTCTGTCCGAAGTCATATGTTGTTATCGTATTTGTATTATATAGCGCCAAAGACAATCAGCTATTATTTTATAAGTCAGTTTCATACAGTGCAATAGCGCCAAGACAATCAGCTATTATTTTATAAGTCAGTCTCATACAGTGCAAATTTGCACCGAATTACACTATCATTGACGAATCTGTGTTATGAGCAGGTCATTGACCGGAGGCGACTCAATGCCTTTGTGTCAGTATCCTCTGACAATTGAAACTGAAACGAATTCCGGTGACGACTTTGTGTTCTTGGTCTGGCCCGTGACCGCTGTGCACAAGATCACATGTTCAAGCCCGCTGTGGGATGTATCAGCTGAATCGCTTCAAAGAAAACAGTTTGAGATCATCGTTATTCTCGAAGGTAAAGCGTTTCTAATATTGCAAATATAGGGCCAATGCTAATACGCATTCTAAGTTGACCTAGCTGAAAGACTATGAATATCGTAAAATGCATTTATTAAAGTTTGTGATTTTGCAAGTGAAGGGATACGTTTAAAGTTAAATACCTCTTAGTTTTGTTTCTATCTTGTATAGATTGTTAGTACCAAAATATATTCGAGTATATAGGACGACTGATATTTTCACTAACAGTATGATTAGCAGTTCAAGTTCCATACTATTTTGTTTTGT
Source organism: Buchholzia appendiculata (assembly GCA_034694885.1). Taxonomy (NCBI): domain Eukaryota; kingdom Metazoa; phylum Annelida; class Clitellata; order Enchytraeida; family Enchytraeidae; genus Buchholzia; species Buchholzia appendiculata. Next base: position 14,459 of record JAQFYQ010000821.1, on the reverse strand, counting down.
TTGAAATTTGTGATCTTCCCATGCCACACTGACTTGCACTTTAAGTTGGATCGTTTGACGTCACTCACATTTCGATCATTTTAATTTGTATATTTTCAATTGACAGTAAACTTTTCTATCCATTTCTATCTTCTGCTCTTCTACTTATGTTTCTACAAGACTATCCTTCAGCTCGTCTAGCATTCCAATCCGTGGTCAATCACTTAGCTTCTACTCTAGCGTTCTGCTCTCTGCAGTGATAATGTCGACAAATAAATCAGAATTGATTTCTTAATGTATTGTAAATGCTATCTGCTAAATATTTCTTGTCATTATTTAAGGTATCATCGACTCAACTGGAATGGCCACTCAAGTTCGCACGTCATATTTGTCAACAGAAATTGTGTGGGGGTGTCGCCCCTCCCCTCTAATTGCGAGTCAGAATGAAGAGGGAGAATATCGGATTGACTACAGTCAGTTTCACGAAGTTGTTCCCATCTCAATGTCGCGCTTCAGCGCCAAGCGACTTGCAAACATAATGCGACACAGAAGTGATCTTTACCAGGACGAACAGAACTTCTCGCTAGAGATGGAACCATTGTCAAAGACGAGCTCCTCTGGGCACATACACATGCCGATCAAGAGTCCCAGGTCTCACTGGGATTTAGTGAGACACCGCATCGGTAGCTGTATCGTGCCACGGCGTAGACTTGGACGCAAACGTGCGAAGTCTTCTAAATATAAAACAGCGCTCGATTCTCAAATAGTCATGCGATAAGAAAACGGCGTGGGAATTATTTATAAGTTAGGCTTTTTACCTGGTAAATATCTTAAATGTATTTTTAGGGTCGAATTCTGAAATTTAGACTGCTTATTTTAATTAGACATTTTATGAAATTTAAAACTAGCAAATAGATTTTAAAAAATTTGCGGACGACTTATGCGGACGACTTATGCGGACAACTATGACGATAATTATGTAAAATATTAAAGCACAACAGTGACATGATCATGACAGCATTCACTCCGTGAAAATCTATGATAAAATGTTAATAATAATAATGATTTTTTTATTGATTACATTGTGAAAAGTATACTATGATTAATAATATTAAAATAATTAGTATTATTATGTGAAATTCGTTTAGCCTAATGTTTGAAGGTAGTCCAAGATACATGTCTACTGCGACGAAGATCTTACAGTAGACCCATGTTTCTGCAATAAATGTAACTCGTTAATTATTGTTGTGTGGATAGTTCCTTATCAGCAGCAGTTCAGCTGCACCAGCAGCAGCAGCCGCTTGCTTGGCAGTAAAATCAGCAGCGCAACTCAAATCTCATGGGTGATATCTAAAATCTTTTCCTTCAAATCAAATCAAATCTCAAATCTTGCAACAAAACAAATTAACATGTCTGCATATCATTTGTTAATATCAATGACTATTATTTAAAATGTGAAATTGTGGATATAATGCAATATTAAAGTGTAATATTGTGCGGAATTATAAAATTGATTATACACTTACAGTGCAATTGTCATTAATTCATTTTGCCTGTTGTTTCTATTCTGTCATTAAACCTGAAAATATTCCATAAGAATTTGAGCTAGATTAATAATTCTAGAATAAATGGCAGAGTTAATAGCAGCTGCTGAGAAAAATTTGTAGCTATGAATTCACCACAGAGAAACCCCTCTGTGCTATATACGAAGGGCCTATGGTGAAACTGGAAAGGGTATCGCTTTCTGACTTTCTGATCGGATGCCATTCCTATGAGTAATTGAAAGGGCGGCGATTTGTTAAAAAATGCGGTCGGGACATAACGATGTTTGCCCTGACGAGTGGGGGGCGGGGAAGCGAATTTTTTAGGAAAAAAGATTTACGAGCGGAGGGATTAGCAAAACAAATTTAGACTTTTTAGACACATTTTTACGAGAGGGGCGGGGGTAGCGTCAATTTGAGGGTAAAACATTTTCTAACGAGCGTGAACATGGTCGGGACGTGGACCAAATTGTGGTCGGGACAAGTTTCGATTTTACATTGTCGCGATATTGTCGATAATTATGGTCGGGACATGTCCCGACCGCGTCCCAACCATGCCAATATCTGGTCGGGACATGTCCCGACCGTCCCGACCGTGATCGGCGCCTATGACTAATTGCATAACTGCCTTGTTCATTTCTGCCTTGTTCAACTCACGCAAGAATGCGGCGACCCTAATGTAATATAAGCACTCCTTTCTATTACCACCATGATGATATTCAAGCACGTGACCTACATACTCCGCTCCAATTAAAGCAGCGCAATGATCGCATCAACATGAATCACAACATTTGGTAAAGTTCAAACAACAAAAAGTAAAATAGTGAGTTGTTCCTGTTGAAGAAGTAAGCGTGTTACTATGCCATGGTGCACGATTTGACCTCAAATCCCAAATCAAATCCTGAAAAAAATCAAATCAAATCGAACCCCTGACTTTTGAAATCGAATCGCCGCTGGTTCGAATTGAATCCCAAGTACGAATTTAAATCGAATTGCGATTTTATTTTGCTATGTCTGCTGAATAAGAATGGTAAAGAAAATTACCAAGGAATTTACCAAATGATGCAAGTAAAGAATTTGGTGTATCTTCTTTGGTATCTTCTGTATACAAGTTGGGCCAAGAAACGATCCCTTTGAAATTGCAATAACTTTGTTGATACTAAATATTTGTATATAATATTTTGCAGACCTATTTAGTAGGAGATAGTTAAGCACACTATTATCAAGTTTCATCTAAAAATATTGATTCAGTCCCGCGACACCTAAACTAATATGAAACATATTTCAGTCAAATTGATATGTGAAATTCATATGCTATATATCTCGTGTTTTATTCTAAACTTTCATTCTGATTCATTCCAATGCAAATTAAACAATAATTTTATTTAGGAACATTATTTAAATTATTCACACAATTATTATTTTACTCTTGTCTTGTCGTTGAACCAATAAACGATGTACAAATAAATAGTTTTATATGAGCAATTGACAATTATTGGAAATTGCATGCTGAAAGAAACCTTGAGAAACTTAAATAAAAGCTAACACAAATGTCTATAGGTCTGATTTATTTTAATTGTAAAAAGTATACGTATAATTTTAATTTCAAATTTTGTGACAATTTGATAATTGAGTAATGTATACACTTGTATATTACACTGTAGCATACACTTGTATATTAGCCGTGGAAGTATTTCTCTCGAAATTCAAGTTTCAATGCATGCATTTTAAGCATGAAGTCCGGATCGAGCCAGATATCTTAAATCAATTAATTATGACATGCCAAGGAGATGATTAAAATTGTCTCGGGTCAAAACGGGTCAGGATTTTTGATCCGACCCGACCTACGGACTTTCGGACCCGACCCGACCCACTGAAATGTGGACCCGACCCGACCCACCAAATTACCAAAAATGCGGACCCGACCCGATCCGTCCCGGACCCGACCCGACCCGCAGGTCGGATCGGGTCGGATCGGCCCGACCCACGTCCAACTCTGAGATAAGCTCTTGCGATAAGTTCGTCCAATTTGTCTCCAACACGTTTTTTGGTTTCAGAGAATACACCTGGCATCTCTCTTGCGCCCCAAAGACGGTAAGCAAGTGGATCGAGATCTGATGAGTTTGGAGGCCACTCATATAAAACGATTTCCCTATACCAGAACAAATTTATCACTGAATCTGCTTCTTGTTGAGTACATAATTTGAATATTCTGTTTTAACAAATCATAACTTTTAACTGAATTAATATTTTTGTGAAATCTGGCAATGGTGTGATTAATTAACTCGTAAATACTTCTAAAAATGTGTTATAAAAATATTTAGAATCAACAAATTTATTGCACTTTTTCAAAGGGTGATTTTTGGCACACCCTGGAATATAGTCGGGCGGTGTTCTCTCTACACATCCTTTAATCTAACGCAGTGGAAGTTTAGCCTAACTGGGTCAGTGTGACAGTTAAACCCCTCATTGTACTACTTACAGCCTTTTACAGTTAGTAACAACTTATGCTGATTGTAACAGTGGCGGCAGATTGTGCATGAATTTGTCTGATTTGGTTACCGATAAAAAAAGAATGGCCTGGGACTCGATCCCGTGACATTGTGCACATAAAGGAGGAAGCTCATGATAGCGGAATGCCCACCATTTCTTTTAAAGTAAAGTAAAGGTATAGTACAGTATTTAGAACCTTCAATATAGAAGGTTAGCATTGCTCAAGTTAAAAAATACTTATGGTGGAGATTTGTTTCTCTCCGGACAGAGTATGATGACAATATATTTTGTCAACAGAGTCTGAAATAATACAGTGAATCTTATATGCACCATGATCAGTGCTTACAGATCAGCGTACTAATGACTCTCGAGCTGCGCGGTATGTTGTAAATGAAAATACTTGGTGTAGCGTAGGTCAGGGTTGCTCTGGGTTAAAGCGTTCAGCACTTTGAATCTTTCATAAGTCTATGATTGTTTGAAGCTCAGGTCATTGTTGTTTCAAATGTTAGCATAAGAAATACTAATTGTCTGCAGATTGAGTTCAAGCACTAAAATTATTCGTGTTATTTGCCTCCGTTCAGATTTCAGAGGTCAATGAGTACTTTGTTCAAGAGACTAGTGTCAGATATTTTCCACAGGATTTAGTGAATGCTCGCATTCAATGAATTGGTAATAGATTTTTATGATAACATCGTCGTCTGGCAACCTTCTGGAATCTGGACAGAGTGTTACCAGGCGACGATCTCCCTCGCATCTCTCACCCAGACGTAGTGCAAGGTATACCTGACCGGGTTAGAGTGCTGCACGAACACGTCATTTGACTATCCAGATGTTTTAAACAGCTAATACCGACTATACTGCTTGGTAACAGGAGCGCAGAGCGTACAATAATTTTCCCGAATTGTTACCGATAACACAGCCTGATCTGAAAGTTAACCTCGAATTGTTACCGATAACACAGCCTGATCTGAAAGTTAACCTAGGACCCCGAGGTGAGTGCTTAACTGATTGAGCTATTAGCCGGTTTAAACAAAACATTTTATACAAAATACAAAATAGGAATCGACGGAATCGAGCCCGGAAAGTTTACTGCAGTACTGTTTAGGCCTACTGTCATCTGATTTATATGCATCAGTAATTAGTGGCTATGATAAAATTTAGAGCCATCAAATCTCACTTCAGTGAGAAAATAATGTGACATCTTGACAATCACTTCTCAACACAATTGATTTTATTAAACATAAGGAATAATTTCAAGCGAAGCAAATGCAATAAAAATACACAAAAACTGCTAAATAACAATCAAATTGTCTTTTACTACTTTTACTACAATATAGTACGTGGGTATTGGAAAGTAATAGAGGCCGAATGGCGAGAGCAGATTTTCATTTAATAGCATCAATGATTAAATTAACTTCTCACTGCAATGCATACCCTTGATTTACAGTCTCTTTCATTATACTCATATCCCACAGTTCAAATACAACGTTCATGTAGTCATTTAACCAACAATAAGGAGAAATAACAAATGTATAATGTACTTTCACAAACTAATTGTTAACATAATGGTTAACATAAATTAGGGCTATTCCTCTAGTGAGAGCATAACAGTAAAGATAGTATACGAATAAAGAAAGCAAAGAAGTAAAGAAAATAAAGAAGTAAAGAAAGTAAAGAAGAACAGAAAGAAAAGAAGTAAAGAGAGTAAAAAAGTGAAGAGAGTAGAAGTAGGCCTAAAGAGCTGTAGTAAAGTCAATAGATTAGTGCCGGTGTCGACACCGGTCTACAAGTTGAAACAGACTTGCGAAACTGTCTAAACATCATACATTGAGGCTTTTATACATTGAAATTTTGTAACATTGGCTTCCTTATTTTTATCAATATAATTAAATCATTATGAAGTATCATGTACAATCCGAACTCGAAGCATTTCTCTTTCGCTAATGGTGGTTCACGTATACAATTCAGTTAAAATAAAGAGAACACGATATTCGTCAGGCCTGGACATCTAACCAAGTCAGGAATCGCAGCAAAAAACACAGAACAGGGAGCCGTAAATAACATTTGCCGGTAAATAACGGCCGTTTACATATAATATACAGCTTTATATTTAGTTTGCCTATAGGCTATACATATAGTTTGCTTAGTATAGAGATTATAAATATTTCTGCTTATTCTTGGACACTCTGCTCACAACAGGATCTTGCCAGTTAACTACTGACAGTTATTCTGACGGCGCGGCTTGTTATTATAACGTAATGGGACAATTATGCTGCAAGCTCAGTGTGATGTAGGTGCACAACTCACTTTGCTAAGTCTTGCATAGGCGGCGCGTTTCTGGGGCGTGGGGGGGGGTTACGCCCCAAATGTTTTGAAAGCAAATTTTTTACTGTGTTTTTTTGCCCCCAAAAAGTGTCCAAGCACTCCCCATATTTTTTGCTGCTCCGCCACCCCCCTCACTCGTCAAAAAAATTTTGGTGCTTCGCTAACCCCCCCCCCCGCTCGTCAGAAATTTCAGCCCTCCTAAATGAAAATGTCTGGCGCCGCCTATGACTATACTGGCACACTGTTTGCACGCTGGGCCAAATGCAACTCACTTGTTATATCAATCTGACGGTTCAATGAATTGTCAAATATGCTGTGAGGCAGTGTGAGGACAATAATTATTGTTACATCAGTGACCTTCCTCTCTCCGGCATGTCGATTGTTGGATTTGTACTTAGAAATGACTCAGTAACATTCAATTATGGATGGCCAGTAAACGTAGTTTAATTTCGAAATGTAGTTCAAATCAGCCTCGGTTCATTAATCGGTGACGAAAAATTATGCTCTTAATCACTAGTAAATGATTTTTATGCAGCTCGGATATTATAGTAAACATAGATACGACAGATTCTAGACTCTGCTAGACGTCTTAGAGCTTACAGTGGCTGAATGCATACTTAAAAATCAGGAAATTAAATGTCAATTGACTAGTACTAATAGAAATTAGTTTGTTTAAGTTAAGGCTATATTTCCACGAAATTGTTATAAGAACAAATATTTTTGTAATAAATTATTTTAAATATTTTTTTAATAAATTATCTCTCACGTAACATTCTTGTCCTTCACAATTTTTTAAGACTGTGGTTAAAATAAACTTATAAATCAATACGTTTATAAAGTAACAACATTTTAACAGTAATGTAATATGAAAGATTACAAACGCTTTTAGGGCTAATGTCTTGTGCATTCAGACAAACACATTTCACAATTGGTTGCAGATTGTAATTTTTTTATCGAAATGAAATGCATCAATAGCGACCAGTTCTGCCGACTCGCTGAGTGCATAGTACTGGGCTTACCATATGCACTAAGTTATATCTTACAATAGTCACACACGTTATATCTGTATACCATGACACTCGTTTTGTCTTACCATCTTTCAGTCAAAAGCACAAAAATAAAACGCAATCAAAGGACATCTTAGCTCCCAGTAACAAACGCTTGTGTTGTTAGCAAGCAAATTTCTTAGATGCCTTGCAATGATTGATCAGTAAAAAACGTTAACAACAGATTCAAAGTGGCTTTGTGCTTTTTAGCATATCATGCAACACTAAAACAATTTAGTATACTAGCGTATGCTATACGGTATTACCGTATACTAGCGTATATAACGTATACGTTGTATATATATATATATATATATATATATAATTATATAATATACGTGCACTAACGTATACGTTATACACGCGACATGTATGCTAACGTTTGTAACCACTGCTAGCGTACAATTTATAACGTCAGTTGACGCATTACGTTCAAACTATTGAGGTACAAATATAGCTCAGATCAAACTGATTTCAATGTTTTGGATAGTTCTTGTTGTTATTTGTTTAATGTCACGTGAAGTATTCCTCTGCCTCAAATTCATATCTAAATCATCAGATTCAAATTGCACAATTCACTTACAAATTAAATGCAGTCCATTTTCCAAATGGCCTGCATGCATTAAGACGAATTTTAAGCATCTTAATTAAATTTGTATTAAACAGTATCCTATGAGCGGCCCACTGAACTTGGTCTAACGCTCAAATCAATGTCCATTTGCATTTTCATGAAGTAAACAGAGAATTAATACAACGGAAGGGTAGCTCGGTATTTGATTACGTGATTATTCGCTCGTGTAGCTAATACGTCAGAACTATGATCAGCTGAATTCATTATAAGCCGTTCAAGGTTCAGCGGAAATTGTTGAACTTCTACACAGCTGCTGCAAAGTTAACACTCACAGTATCGAAGCACGAACGGAAGTCAGAGAGAAACATGGCGAGGCAAGTACTGAATAACTAATTGTACTTAATTATAATAGCTCTTTGTTTAATGAAATTTAATTGTGCTAAAGGTTGTTGAAATAACTTAGCTCATTTGATCAAAATGATTCTTTTGTGTCCGGTCCAGGCTGAGCTGTATATCTTGTTGATTGTTTTTGTTTCCTATTTTCTAAGTTCCTTCCTCAGTTGATACAATATGTAAGATTTGCTGATGATCAAGGACTGACAGATTGACTTGGTAGTATAGGAGCTGTAGAAGCTATCGATGAGTTTGATCAAGACAACATTAGAAAATGTATTGAAAGTGTTGTTTAAAACACCAAATGTACTGTTGCATAACTAGAAATACGGAGCTAATTGGTTCATTAACGAAGTTACACAGCTACTGTTGAAGTAGCGTGCCAGTGTTATAAACATATTCTAATAGGTTGATCAGGTGAAACTAAACTATGCATGGTTAAGTTTAAACATTGATGATTAATAATGATGTAAGAGGTTGCTGATAACAAGTTAAACGAACCAGCCACTATTGTATCTTGGCAGTTAAATACCAAACAATAAACACTGACTTTTGTTTATTACTTTTTCTCTCTGTGGCAACAAAATGTTGCGCCTCAGAATAATATTCATGCTGAGCAAAATTTACTAAAAAATTAATTTTAACTTTACGCATGAATTGTAAATTTATTATGAATATTTGTCACAGATTTTTTGATATTTATATCACTTGGGAAAATTCGATCTGGTCAATATTGGTTCTAAATGTGTCATTTAATTTGTTATATGACAGGCAGGTTCGCCGGTTCAGTGTTCAGCGCCTGGAGGAACCATTAATGACGGATACCTTGGCGGCGACATCCAGCACCAGTGATGGATGCATCAACTCAACCAAAGCATCTGATGTCCCGGATACACCTCAATGGAACAAAGCACCAAACCTTGTAATTCCTCAGTTGGTGGTCGAAAATTGCAGTCCAAAAGATGAAGCTAAATGTCTTATTCCCAAGGATGATCCGCACGTCGAAGCGACATCCAGTCAGAGCTCTGTGGAAGCTGGAGAGGACTCTGAAGCTCCTATTGATCCAGGTGCCTATGTTCCCCTCACCGTCTATGGTAATGGAGGTGCGAGTGACGTGGCTGAACGTGGTCGGCAGTTTGCAGCCCGCAAGGTTCGTCGTCTCGTCTACAAGGACGGAACGTGTAACATTACGAGCCGTAACGTCACGGAAAGAAATCGGAAATATCTCGTCGACATATTCACAACTGTTGTCGACATGAAGTGGCGCTACAATCTGACGATGTTTGCCGCCGCTTTTTTTCTCAGCTGGATTCTGTTCGCAACGATCTGGTTCATTCTTGCGGTAGCTCACGGTGATTCGAAACATCGCGACGATTCCGAGTGGAAGGCGTGTGTAGCAAATGTGTACGACTTTCCCACTGCCTTATTGTTCTCTATAGAAACACAGCACACGATAGGATACGGGTTCCGAGTGATGGAACCGAACTGCGTGGACGCTTACATAGTTCTGATGATACAGTCTTGTCTCGGGGTGTTCATCCAGGCCATGATGACTGGGATCATCTTTGCCAAGCTGTCTCTGCCGAAGAGACGAGCTCATACAATCATGTTCAGTCGCAAGTCTGTCATCAGCAAGCGAGACGGAGAGTACTGTCTGCTCTTCAGAGTCGGCGATATGAGGAAATCTCACTTTGTAGGGACGTCAATCCGAGCCTTGCTTGTCAAAGATAGGTCAGTCGAGGTTATATTCTAAACAAAAGAGACAACTTATATTAAATTTTCATGATATCACTATCTTCATTATATTTATTCACTTATTTAAATAACACATAAATAAGACAACTTATCTTTATTACCGTGACCCTCGACCTTGACCTCATTCTTTGTTTTAGCTGTTCTGGCGTTTAGTTATTTCTAATTTTTAATTTTACTTCATCAAACTTCTATTTTATGTTTTCTTCTGTCATTTCGGGTGATTCAGTTTTATGCAAAACAGCATTAGAGATAATTGCACTACAGTAGCTTAAAAATTTGAACAGTTCCTAACATAGTACTCAAAAAGAATATTTTAACTTATAGTCCAATAATGGATGAATGTTATAATTGCTTCACTTGATTGTTTAAATGTCCCTTTTGTAGATTGACATCTGAAGGAGAATCAATCCCGCTCTGTCAGTATCCGCTTGACATCCAGACAGAAACCTGTTCTGCTGATAACTTTGTCTTCTTGGTTTGGCCTGTAACCGCTGTCCACAAGATCAACAGTTCAAGCCCGCTGTGGAACGTCTCGGCTGAATCACTCGTTAAAGAGCAGTTTGAGATCATCGTCATTCTAGAAGGTTTTGACAATATTGCACATGATGCTATGTAACATACATACTGATTTAATGCTAAATAAAACTTTGCATTACATTACATTACAGCGTAAATGGTTTCTGCACTGAACAGCGTATTCAGCGAAGTACAACAAAGATACTGAAGCTGGCGTAATACTTACCTGTAAGATATGTGAGAACAATTCTCCAATTGAAAATGCTTATTTTCTTGTGAGTAATGTAGTATCGTCTTAGTATCATGATGATGAAAGTCATGAGAGGTTTTGCACTGCAGCTTCAGTAACTATAGTATCGCACAGCTTTGTATCAAACTTTTAGTAAATATGGCGTCGCCCATTGCGTAACGACTTGTGCTTGCAGCTGATCGTTTAGGGCCGTCACGAATCACTAGAGGCGAGTAAGCGCCCGGAATGAAACTCAGAACCACAGAGGATCACTGTTTCACAAAATTATTTTCGCAGCCTCCTGGAAACCCGTTGTCATCAATTACACGTGCAGTTATGCAAAACAGGCGGTTGCGTAAATTTTGCGCAATAGTTGCGTAATATTGCGCAATAGACGCCATCTTTACTTAAATTTTGAATTATATTTGACGATGACGTTTCGGTGCAAAAGGTATATGTGTGTGTGTGTTCCTGTTGGCTTTTCTTACAGAAAGCTAAACGGCTTACACATAACCAAAGATTAGGAATACAAATGTATACATTATTTGGGAGATTTCTCAATTCAAATTATAATAGGTAACACACAAGCATGATATCTGTTGTGAGTTGATCCCTTGCGTTGTTTGAACCGGCAACTCTTGAATTTGAGGTGCAGACTCAGTTGCTACTGCACCACAGCACCAGGCAGCAGTCTCGTCTATAAAGTGTGCCATCTGGCAGTGGAGACAAACGAGTGTGTACTTTGTGACGATTGCATCGAGTCGTAAAATAGAAATTTGAACTCGTGACCTATCTGTCCTGAGGTGAACATTCTTGTGGCTCACATTGCAGGCCCGTAACAATAAATTCATTTCAAAAGTGTTTTGATTCCAACAATTTTAACGACCTTTTTCTAAATTTTAATTTCAGGGATACTTATCGGGTTAACATATTTTGACGAACATGGGCAGGTGAGCGTGGTATCATTCAAAACATTCACCAATTTCAGAAAAAATTATGGGCTATAGAACTCTTGTATTATAGAGCAACCGCTCTAATTATATTGCTCGTCATTGCGCCACTGTTTACGTAATTATGATATCTCAGCCTCAGACTCGCCCAATGGAACACATTGGCTGCAAAACTCAAGTGCAAAATAAAATCAATGAAATCTTTACTCTAAAGTTGAATACAGAATCAATAGGTTATTGTAGTGTTGGGATTATGATGGGATTGGTTTATATTTATGGTATTATTGGGTTAAAGGGGGCGCGGCTAGGCCATAATGTTAAGTAAATTCACTGGGATTAAGACCCTGCACAATATGCATTCAAGTACGAACATGGTCTGGATGTTCGGGACTTTGACTAATTTTGCATTTCTGTAATGAGGCGAACGGTCATTTACCCCTCGGTCACTAGTCCTCACGGTCATTACTCCCTCCCCCGGTCATAGGCCCCAGGTCACTAGGCCCTCGGGGGTAGATCATCTGCTCTCTGTGATTTTTCTTCTCTCGGTGAAAAAATCGACTCATTATAATATATCGTCATAATCGGCATCATATTTTCATAATCATAGTCGCTATTATCATCGTCATCATCATCGTTTTCGCCGTGTTTTTGTAGTCGTTATTGTTAGCTTGAAAACTAGTAATGAAGATTAATGGTGATGATGGCGAAGAAGATGTTGATGCTGTTTTGAACTGCTGCAGGAATTGTCGAGTCAACAGGTATGACTACGCAAGTTCGCACATCCTATCTTCCAACAGAGATTCTCTGGGCTCATCGCCCCGCCTCCCTGCTCGCCTACCAGAAGGAGAACGGTGTGTATCGTATCGACTACAGTCAGTTCCATGCCGTAGTGCCCGTCTCGATGCCGGATTGCAGTGCCAAGAGTCTGGCAGAGAAGTCGCGTCTTCAAGACAACCAACACGAAGAAGATCCGATCGCTAACAAATATCTGACGGTTCCGTTTAAACCGAACAGGAACCGTTCGAGCATGATGAAGCGCATGCGCAGTTCGCTGTTGTTTATCAGCAAATCTCGAGGACGACGCGGACTTGGTGATCAGCAGCGAAGCACTGGAGCTTCGTCCGACACTGAAGGGTATGATGACAACAAGGTAGACTATCTGAGTATCTAGTAAATTGCAATTATTATGATCGATGCAGACATTTTGTACTTTTTGACTATTTTGATTGCTGTAAAGTTTATCACACTCAGTGGTTTAGTGGTAAAAATAAGTTGGTATACTGTGGGTATACTGTCGTATTTTCAGTGGGTATACGCTCTGCATAAAGTGGGTATACTGTGCTTATTAGTAATTTGTTGTGGATATACTCCGTATACCCAGTATACCCTACGACTACACTACTAATCACACTGCAGGTTAATAGAGTGCTATTAGACGTACGTTTAGTACAAAGCTATTTACTATTGACTCACATATCTGTGTAATAAGGTTACGTTGTGCTGATGCAGCGTAACTTTTGTGAAGGACATTCCCCGTAGAAATGTACATTGTATTGCTGTGGGTTCTATTGTTTGCCTTGTATAAAGTCGCCTTGTATTTTACTGCTGTTATTAAAACCTGAAAAGCAGCGAGAGTGTCAATTTGTTCACGATTTACTTGTTGAGCGTTATGTTTTGTAAGTGAAAGTTACAACTTTGCCACTTTTACACTTAGAGAATTTCACTTATCGTGTCAATAAATGCTGACGTTTTATTATCATCAAGTTTACAAGTAAGCCAGAAGCTACGCCAATTTAAATAGCAAGAGAGGTGGCAGTATATGTATCATTGTGAAGAGATAGGAGTACAAGAAAAATTCATAGCATATCCCTCTATATATAGTCAAGCTGTGAGTAAGTTGTGACCATTTTAGAATCAACATCAGCTTAACACACTGTCAGTCTAGTGGATCAAAGATCTTCTGAAAGAAGATATACATCTACTGCCATCTATACAAGATGTCATCTGGCGGTTTTAACTGACCACATTTTGTTTGAAAGAAGATGCGAAGATGCTGCTTGGAGTCTGACTTGGACCACCCGGACACCCTGGTCTTTTATTACTCTGTTGCGCACTCAGAAAGAGAGAGAGAGAGAGAGAGAGAGAGAGAGAGAGAGAGAGAGTGTTTGTGTTTAGATGGCCTGATGTATACCTGATTGGCTCTTGTTATACGGAGGATACATCAGCAGGATACGTCACGAAACAGTATAATAATATGTTTAACTTAAAGTTTTATCAAAAGAATAAACTCAGTTAATAAGCAGTTCGTCTAAGTACAAATTCATAATAATAATTTATGAAAAACAAGTATAAAGGAGGATCACATTTCTATGTAAGCCTATCTACAAAAAAACTTTAAAAAAACTGAGCTATATAAACTGAGCTATAGGTTGTGTGACTAAATAGTAAGAGCTAAATAGCTAAAATATCTCCGTTTTTAGTAGGCTTATATCGTCTCTCTCTCTCTCTCTCTCCCTCTCTCTCTCTCTCTCTCTCTCTCTCAATCTCTCTCTTTCTCTTTCCCTCTCTCGCTCTTTTTCTCTCTTCTCTTTCTCTCTACCTCTCCCTGTCCCTCTCTCGCTCTCCCTCTCTGTCTCTGTCTCTCCCTCTCTCTGTCTGTCT
>JAQFYQ010000820.1:0-15174 GCA_034694885.1 Buchholzia appendiculata | reverse complement strand
TCGATGTTTAATCGTACCGTACACAATTAAAACATATATGTTTTAATTGCAATATATGTTTTAATTGTATATCATATGTACAATTTTACCTAAAATACAATTAATCATACATCTAATATAATACCGGTATATATGATTTTAATAAAAATAACAAAATACTATTACATATAATTGAAAAGATAGAGAATGAAGTAGCTAAATACCTCAAAGTATTTATTGAGAAAGCTGAATGGCAGATAGACTTCACTGCCCTCCTGTCTGCACGGCACCTGATAGTCATCGTTTATGTGACAATCTATCTTGTGATACTTCACATTTGTATCTAGCTTTGTATCAGCAGCACGGTGCTCCTCAGCACGACGACCATCTTCGTGATAGTGGTAGTGATCGGCGACATCCTGATGATGCACATCTTCTGCATGATGATGTTCGGGAACTTGGTCTCGGTAGTCAGCATGTCCATCCGCATCCTGATACCCTGGGTCTGGATCAAGCTCTGGCGATAGCTTTGACGCTCGTTTATCTGAACCCGGTATATGACTTGTTGAAGAGTCGACTGTTTTACCAGAAGGGATGACATTGTCACCAGAACTACTGCCAACAGACCTGACAGGCAACAGATACACATATCATTGGAGCAAAAAACCTAGTGTCACTGCTCCCTATTTACTTATTCTACTGTACATTAATAACTACATGCACAAAATAACTGTGTATTCTAATTTGTTTATGTGAAATACAAAATCCTTAGGAGCAACTTATTTCACTGTATAATAATAATTTCGTAATTAAACTTTGATTTAATTAAAAATATAATTAATTAACGAATGAACAGACACAATGATGCGTTCAATTAGTTTTATCTTACTGGCAACAAAACCAATGCCAAACACTCATTCAGCAGGGTTTGGCACTAGTTCAACATGAAGTACTTAGAAATATAAGCACGTTACTATAGGACAGTTAGGCCTGCATAAACAAATACTAAGATTTATGTTAATTTTATTCGCTTTGTAATAATTAAAATGTGACACAGCTAAATAATAAATCTTTGCATTGTCTAAATGAAGAGGCATTAGTAGCTGCAGTTACATGTCAACGATGATAGAAATCATTAGCCTACAACAGACAGCAGATACAGTATTATGTCAAGCATGATAGAAATAATGACAACAGACCGTTTAACGGAGAGAAGCCTGGTGTCTGACGATGCATCGTGTTCCTCGCTGTGCTCTCCACATTTAATCCACAGAGTTGTCAGCACAAATAAGATGCTGATGACTCCGAGACCGAACAGATATTGGACATTACTTCGACAGCTGCGTAGTCTGTACATCTCCCTTTCCTCCCCCACCCACCTCAGTACCCTCCACTCACGCGAGTGAGTGGATGGGATACCCTGACCTAAAGAGGACTGAGCGGCTGTCAATCTTCCGGATCGCACAACTGGCTAAGAGACCAGCATCTTCGCCTTCCTTACCTCTTCATTCTACGCAGAATACAAAAACAATATCATCAAACGTTTGGTGAAAATCTAAATTCATTAATGTTCATTCTAACTACTAAACTCCCAGTAAACGCCGATTCATTGCATGTAGAATTAATAGTCTGTGCAATCCTCAGCAAACTCCACTTTCAATAATCATTTATTTCAACCGCACGAACAGAAAAACTACAGACTGATTCAAATACGAACCTTAACAACAAATTATACAAAAGCATCAACCAGATATAAGTTCAAGAGCTTAGCTCTTGTGTAGATAGCATAATTCAGTACCAATGCTATCAGGCACTGTTATACATCCAGTACCAATGCTATCAAGCATTGTTATACATCCAGTACCAATGCTATCAGGCACTGTTATACATCCAGTATCAATGCTATCAAGCATTGTTATACATCCAGTACCAATGCTATCAAGCATTGCTATACATCAAGTATCAATGCTATCAAGCATTGCTATAGTTCCTAGTACTAATGCAAGAAGACACTTATAGTGTAATATTAGCCACTTGTACATCAAGGCTCAACTGTACTGAGGATCCAATAGAGCTAACTGGAGATTAGCAGATATAATCTACATCACATCAACGGTTCAATAAATAACACAGCTACCCAACACTGTCACGACTTCCCAAGATTGAGGCTCATAAATACTGGTCTCATTGAAAGCTGAACTAATATCTGCGCCTAGGAGTGGCAGCAGCTGCAGCAGATAACGGCTGAAGTGTAATACTCAACTCTTCAGCACTTCATCATTGTCAAGTGCTATCAACTCAATAGCACTCTTGTCTAACGACACTGGAACAGCGAGAGATGAGGATGGTCAATTACAACGGAACAGGCAGGCTACACTTTTGGGTGGGTGGGTGTACACTTATGTACACCCACCCACCCACTACTCGGCGTACAATCATCACGTGTACACAGCGAACATGTAGGTCAAGCATGTACATTGTTGTACAAACATGTACAGAGAGCTTTGGTCTAGATGTGAGTGCATACCCATTTACCCTTGGAAGTTAAAAAACGTAAGTTAGCTCAAGAGTGGACTCTATCACTGAGCCTAAAAAATAAGCAAGCTATCCAGTGATACATATATCTAGTGATGTAGTCCTTGGCCTTGATGCCTTGCCTCAAGATGTCCTGCCTTGAGGCACTTTACTGTCTTGCCTTGCCTTGGCCAATTTTCCAAATGCCTTGCCTTGTCTTGGAAAAGAATGCCTAGAAAAAAAGCCTTGACCGTGCAAAAAAATTCCTCGACTGTATAATTTCATGCCTTGATGCTGCCTTGCGGCACTTTACTGCCTTGCCTTGACCAATTTTCCAAATGCCTTGCCTTGCCTTGAAAAAGAATGCCTTGGCCTTGCATTCAGAAAAATGCTTTGACTACATCACTGCATATATCTAGCTCGATAATGGCTATAGATACTATGCTTATAAATAAGTTCAAACTGAATTTTTTCTCCATTTATCTTTTAACAACCTTTTCAAGATTTCCTCCATTATTGTTTAGCGATCGCCTTTCAGAATTTGCTTCAGTTTTTATTTAACAACCTTCTTCAGGATTTTTCTTCACTAATTTATTAACAACCTTTCAGGAATTTTCTTTTAAATTGTTAACGACTCATTAAAAAAAAATTCTAATACCTTCAATCGAATAAATATCAACAGTCAAAACTTACTAGACGCCCAAAATTCTTATGCTGGTCTCCGGGGCAACTTGGATTCGGAGGGAGCCCCTCGACTTTACCTGTCTAAACTGTTCTACACCACTGGCTGCAACTACTGTAGGCTGTACCCAATGACTGATGCCTGTAACGACTGTAGACCTAATATAAGATGACATTGTATAGACAAGTAATGCTTGAACCGACGCTCACAGAAATCGACAAGTTCACCAGTACGCCAAGTTTCAGTCAGGAAAACATTTAGCAAGGAATTAGTTTCGTTGTCATGACGACGACGACGAAAAGCAGCAGCGACGACGAGCATATGGCGCTAACAATGGGCGGCTGGACGGTGGCACGACGTACGACTGTAATTTGATATAATGAGAGTCGACGTGCGCAAGAGCGTGCTAACAAATTCATTGATGGAATTATGTCCTCCAGTCAGGCAATGAACTGTCCAGGGTCGGGGGGGGGGACAAACCAGGACTTGACATTCCACGCACAAGTTTCTTACAAAGATTGAATACAGAACGTCATCACAAAAATATACAGTCTATTTTACATCCAGGACCATTGATGATGTCATTTAATACAAAAACACTCGCAGAATACCATGATTCACGAAACTATATAATACTTCATGTCATTGGACTGTTAGCATTTATATATAACTCCAATAGATTCATTGAGAGTACGGTACTTTTACAAACGCATTAAACACTACGTACCATGAAACATTGCCCTCAGTATTAAGGCCTCAAACTATTCAGCAATATATCAGTGATGCATCCACCTACAAAGACTTCATATGGGTGGAATATATAATTCAAACGCATAGGTAACTCTAGGTGTAAAACAGCAGGCCTAACAGCAAACCTACATGAAGACAAACTGTACAAACTAAACAATACCTACAAACTGTACACAGAACGTACATACTGAACAAGGCATCTACTAAATGTATACAAATGTACAAACTGAACAAGGCAAACTCTACACAAATGTACAAAGTGTGCCAGCCTGCCAGGCATAGATCTATACAAACTGTACACAGAATGTACAACACACCATTATTTCCCTTCCAACAAGATTATATAAAGCCAATATGATGACCGAAGAGAGAAAATGAGATTAATTCATTGCTAATCATTTGCCGCTCCAATGGACGGTGAATAAGTACTGCGGCGCTGAACAGGCGCATAAAGCATGGACGTCTCTCTCTGCACAATGATTGATGCATTGCACAAATCTTAGAGAACAGCACAAGGCTTGGACAATGCTATCACGTAGCATAGGCACGTCCGGCCTGAGACAGATGAAGGAGAACTGATAGCAGTGATAGACTCACAGAGAAACGGATAAACTATAGAAGGGAACAAAATCAGTTAGGTCTTGAAAGGTTTTCAATAACCAATCCTAGGAGACCAAGGACCAGGGGAGACAGCGCTCTGACCATAAACAGTGATAGCGTAATATTAAGCATTCTCAATGCAATGACATCATGGACTAAAAGCCTATTCTTCTTTTAAAATTAAAATTACCAATAAACGATTGCCTAGAAAAACACAAGAGCAGCTATTCAACAAGAATAACTCCCATTTTTTAATTTTCAAGATATAATTACGTCCCGGTACAAAATAAGAGGCAGCGAACTGCGAGCTCAGTGATCAACATATCACGGCGAACTGTTTTATTATCCCTAGTACAAGTGCTAGTACAAGTGCTAGTACAAGTGCTAGTACAAGTGCTAGTACAAGTACAAGTGCTAGTACAAGTGCTAGTACAAGTGTTAGTACAAGTGCTGCTAGTAACTGCAAGTGAGCGAACGAGAGAGAGAGAGAGAGTGCGCACTTACTCGTTCTCTGTCTGTCACTGCCTCTTTTCTTTCGTCTGTCTATCTCTCTATTTCTCATTTCTCTGCCTCTCCCTCTGTCCCTCTCTCTGTCTGTCTCTGTCTGTCTGTTTCTCTATTCATTCTCATAGGAAAACAGATCACCCCGACGGAACAGCTCCAGCAGAAAGCACTACACGCACTATTCATCATTTCTTGACACCACAGACGCCAATATTTTGTAAAGATTATTTGTGACGAAAATTAATTTGAAATATCTCTACCGATCATGTAAATAAATAAAAAACACACACATAAGGCACAAAAATGTAATTGAATATTGTATCTCGAAAACACGATATAGCCAATTGCATTCATGGTTAAAAATTCGCCAATGCCCTGACACCAACAATTATAGATCGCTCGATTCATCAAGCATTTGACAAGCACAAGGGGGCCGGGGGGGGGCCGGGGGGGGGGCATGATGAATATATTCCAAAGACCAACCTCACTGTTGACATAAGTCCCGTTTTAAAAATCAAATCACGCTTTGGGCAAAATTTTAGCACATTTACACATTACTTCATCTTTAACCAACTTTGTATAATTATGTCTAGCTCAAAGTTCTGCTTACACATTTTGTATTTCATATTATGTGTAAACAGGAATTTGTCCAGTACCACATGTATATTACTTTTAGTATATCTATAACTAAACCAATTCTGCCAAACCTCCACATAATTATGACGTTTCATAAGTTTTCGACATATCATAATAATTATTATTGTCTTTAACGGTTTAACAATTACAACTTTCCATCTTTAATCTTTGACTAAATGTATAACTATATCCGACGAGTTCACCTTCTTTTTATAACAGTAATACAACCTATCAGTTATAATCATAGGCCTAGTGCTAAACAGCATTAATTTTGCTAACACTTTCCCAACTCCAACCATTAACAAGCGGCAGCATTAACTCTGACAGACAGTTGCATCAAGACCTATAGGCATCTATCCTCTCTCGTTCTGGCTGAAGAGCATATGTTGCTGCCACCTCCCTTCCCCTCAATCCCCATAAGTCACAGCAGGAATAGCAGACAACTGTATAATAATTCTACTTGAAGCCATCTTGTAGGTCGTCAATATTTTTTTCCTTCAAAATGTGAGCAGCAGCGGCGGCGGCGGCAGCAGAGGCGGTTGCGTAATGTTCAGTGAGCTGATTGTAACTATTCAGTGACAGATGGGCTCTTCACATTTACAGCGGCGCAAGGGGGGAGGGAAGGAAGGAGGGAAGGAGGAGGAGCTAATCTACACGTTTTACAGCCTGCCACTAAACCCACTTTACGTCAGCACACGGTGGTAAATTATCGTTTGCCCGGCGGTTTCTACAAGAGAGAAACAGTCGGACTGGAAAAGTATTCAAAAAGCTGCTCAAGACTAGTGTTACAAGGCTGGCGGCTTGTTAACTGTTGTTAGCTGTTCAAACTGGTCCGACTACAGTGTCAGTGATGGGATATAATTCGATCTATACTACGCAACCTAGATTACAACGACAAGGAATTAACTCCACAGCATTAACCCAATAACGTTCAGTAATGTTTTGATTATTGCATTATATATTGTTATTGAATTAAAACATTAAATAGGCTAATAGCATTGTATATAGTTGACAGATTAGATTAAGCTGGTTGTACTCAACCGCTAATAATTAATTAGCCTAACTGAACAACTGAAATATGAGACTGAGATGAGACTGAAACGATGAGACTGAGATGAGACTGAAATATGAGACTGAGATGAGACTGAAACGATGAGACTGAGATGAGACTATTGACTGCACAAATCAGATAGGTAGTAAGCAAGAAAAAAGAAGCTACAAGTCTAATTACTTAGTATTATAACATTGATGTAACTTCCAGTATATACCTTCAACGAAATAAAGCCAGCGTGTGGTAAGGTGTCAGGACAAGAATGAAGAAACAAGATGATCCAAAACAGTCCCATCCATCTTGAAATCATGCAGATGAACAGGTCGAGAAGAATCAAGAGAGACAGTCATGGGAATTCAAACTAGAAACTGGCACTTCTCGACACTGAACCACTCACTTAAGTCCAGTAAAATAACAAGAAACACTACTAGTTAACAATATTAATAAAAATATAATTATTATTCTCAAATATATATATTTATATATAATGAATTTTATGGTGCAAATTATAGTTCAGAAGATTCGATATAACTGCATAATACACATTTATTGCAAGCAATCTGGATTAATATTAGTCCTACAGTGCTCCTTTAAAAAACAATATAGCATGATACATATAGGCTAAGCGTTAGATGAGCTCTAGTTGCACTGACAAACACATAGTATGGCTAACTTGCAAACATAATGCCCCGAGTACTTGACAGCAATGGTGCTTGGCTGCACTAGGGTGAGTTGATGAACTATTCAGCCTTGCAGTTATCTCGCGTGCGGTGCATCACACAGGACTTAACGAGGACAGAACATAACGAACTGCAGGGTCAACTAAACCCCCACTTCCGGTACAGCTCATTCTCAAGTGCAGGGTCAACTAAACCCCCACTTCCGGTACAGCTCATTCTCAAGTGCAGGGTCAACTAAAACCCCCACTTCCGGTACTCTATCTCAAGTACAGGGTCAACTAAAACCCACTCCAGGGTTTGGACTAAAGCTCTTTGAACTAAAGCTCATTCTTAATCGTGTCTACATCTACTAAAATTTCTTCAAAGAATACATCTCATCAATATATGGGGCGTCAAGGATCACAAAACCGCAAGTAACAAGAATCTGTGAGAAATAGCAACCAAAAACAACAACAGAAATCTTAGCTAAACCAGCGTCATCTCCCGTTGTATAGGGTAACTCAACATCTAGCACAATTACTATATAATTAGGCAATTAATTGCACAACCATATTTCAGACGTCAATCATCATCATCAACATTTTATGTCAGTTTTTTCTTGTCGTGAAGGGTTAGACCGTCAAGGGTTAGACCGGAGACGTAATGGCACTGAATGCTCATTAAGGCAGAACTTAAATATACATAGAATAAATTATTAATAGAGGCATATCTCGCTGAATACAATTACATATATCATTATATATATAATGTATAATTCTAAACACTTCTTCGTACAATAAGGCTAACATAAACTTCTCACTGCATACAATCCTCTTAAAAACATCACCGCATACAAATGCTCGCATACAAATGCATCTCTCACTCTGTAGAGTTATTCCATGCTTCTTGATGCTAAATTATCACTGGTGATAATTTAACATCATTAACTCAACAACAGCTTACCTCATTAACTCGCAATAACTGCATAAAAGTTTTAAATTCCAATAGACGTCCAAGGTACCTATGTCTAACCTCTACAGCCCAAGGTACCTACGTCTAACCTCTACAGTTCAAAGCATCTATGCATAAACTGTACAGTCCAAGATATCTATGTCTAAACTCCACACTCCACAGCCCAAGGTACCTACGTCTAACCTCTACAGCCAAAGGTACCTACGTCTAACCTCTACAGTTCAAGGCATCTTTGTCTAACCTCTACAGTCCAAGGTACCTATGTCTACCCTCTACAGTACATGTCTACCCTCTACAGTACATGTCTACCCTCTACAGTACATGTCTACCCTCTACAGTTCATGTCTACCCTCTACAGTTCATGTCTACCCTCTACAGTACATGTCTACCCTCTACTGTACATGTCTACCCTCTAAAGTTCATGTCTACCCTCTACAGTACATGTCTACCCTCTACTGTGGGTATCTATGTCTAACCTGTAAAGTTATCTATGTCTAACCTGTACAGTCCAAGGTATCTATGTCCAACCTCCACAGTCCAAGGAATCTATGTATAACCTCTACAGCCCAAGGTACCTAAGTCTAACCTCTACAGTCCAAGGTATCTATACGTCTAACCTCTACAGTACAAGGTACCTACATCTAACCTCTACAGTCCAAGGTACCTATGTATAACCTCTACAGTCAGCATGCCATGCAGGTTACAAGAGAAGCCCACAAGTTGCTCAAACTCAACTCCCAAGGTTATATTATAGATTCATGCATCGTTGCATTCTGGTTTTAGGCTCAAGATAATCTGGTCCAGGCATATAAGCTCTAGATGATATCACATGTTTATCCTCATCATCACCCACCTGGATTGACACGGCGGAGGGGGGGGGGAGAGACTCATAAAAATACCAAAATCATTTTCCTTTCTCAACCGATTCCTATAATCTTCCCTGCCAAGGGCCAAGCCTCTCTCACCCCCCCCCCCCTTCTCTCACCCATTTCCATTGCCATTACACAAGCTTATAGAGCGCCGCTCGGTGAAGATCGTTGAAGAGCCGAGCCTACATTGAGTATATTGATCAACGGCTGTAAAACTTGCATCGCTGCAATCCCAGTGGATAGGGACAGCAAGTGAAAGCATAGGCAACGAACAGACGGTCGCAGTACACAGGGGACTTCAATACAAATTGTCTTGCTAACATCCTGCAGCAGCAGCAGCAGCAACGCTGGGCCATCGAGTTCTATCAATGTTCAACGTATTTCATAGAGAAAGATTAGAGACCTACTGCGCCATACAGACAGACAGTTCAACGCTCTGGGGGATCAAACCAAGAGCATTGCTCGATGCAGGCATAAAGACATACAGATAAGAGAAATGTATGTAATAAATAATACTGGGTTTATCTTCGTTCAATATGGATGATGATGATCGTCGTCGTCATTATCGTCGTCATGATATCGTCTAATCACAAGTTCCCTACATGATATGAATGGTTCACGGATCCATGTTGGTCCACTCACACTCTAGCCCATGCGACCAGTTCATAACCAGCATATGACGTCATAGATATATACAATGATTGCACAGTCTTTTACAGAAAGAATGCTTTCAAAGTTTCCGGAAAAATTTTGTTGTTATTAAATTACCAACGAGTTAACAATTATAAAATTTAGCTTGGAAGCAGGTAGCCTAGTTTTACTTGCAGTTAAAAAGTTTTTACTCTCAGCATTCCAAATACTCACTTTTATCAGCAGCGCTCACTCCGTTATTACATGCTCCCATTTCGATTCCCTATTTTCGACTTGCGCTCATGAGCGCACATCGATTTTCTCCACAACGTATTCAACTTTTTAGTGAATCTCTTTACCTCGCCAGATGTGGAAAAACTCGCTCTGTATTCACACTCCTAACCGCCACACACATCGCCACATACCATGCACATCTCAACACACATTCACACATATTTCCACACACACATTCACACACACATCCATACACATCCCTACAAACATCCCCACACATGTTAAAGCTTAACCAACAAATAACCATTAATTAATCAGATGTGAGAACATAACTGCACACTGGCAACAAATAAAACACTCACATAGCTATCAGCTTACCATTACACTCGATTATTCATTATTGAATATTCGTCGAAACCGAAACCGTTACATAATATATAATCATATTAAAGCCAATATCCTATCAATAACCTATCAATATCCTATAAATATCCTATCAATATCCATCAATATCCTATCAATATCCTATCGATCCTAGATTCCAATGTTAAACCAATAACTTGCCGTTTACACACTAAACATTCGATCAAGCTAAATTGTACATCTGTTACATATTGGAAGTTAACTAACTGAAAACTTCTTTACCAAGCAAAATTCCCCATGAGGGAGAGCCCCCTTCCCCCTCCCACAAGCTCCCACACTCCTCCTTGCTAGAATTAAGGTAGAAGCAGACGATAGCCTCAGATCAATGGATAGCAGCAGTGCATGACTCAGCCGGGAATCAGACTTCTTAAATCTTTTTATTATATCTCAGACTACTGCTCGAAACAGTCACTCACTATAATACTCATTTACATTTAGATCGGACATTTCTCTATCTCAGCTAACGGTAGAAGAAAATTGTGCGAGTACTGATAGAGGCAGCCAGGAAACCGTCCACAACCCTTACATCAATGCTGGTTGTGAATTTGGACTGAAGTACCACAACAAGCATTATAACCTGACAGACACGTGTCAGTTTGTAATGCCCAGTAATGATCAGTGATGTAGTCGAGGCACTTTCTCAAGGCCAAGGCAAGGCAAGGCAAGGCAAGGCATTTGAAAAATTGGTCAAGGCAAGGCAAGCCAGCAAAGTGCCTCAAGGCAGCCTCAAGGCATGAAATCAAGGCCAAGGACTACTAAAATGATATAGTCAAGGCCTTTTTCAAGGCAAAGGCATTTTTTCCAAGGCAATTTTTTTCCAAGGCAAGTCAAGGCATTTGGAAAATTGGCATTTGGCCAAGGCAAGGCAAGGCAGTAAAGTGCCTCAAGGCAGCCTTGAGGCAAGGCATCAAGGCCAAGGACTGCATCACTGGTAACGATCATGGGAATCCGGCAACCAGGGTTTGATCTTCTACCCCGGAAATATAATTTTTGAGCTCAATCATTTCCATATAAATCACAGCCCTGTAGAGCAACTATTTGTACAATAAATATATTTTGAAATGTGTCAAAAGTTTATGTGTAATCGATACAGTTTAGTTAGATTTATTATTCAATGTTGATCACAGGATCTCTGTATGGATGAGATGTAAATGAGTGTGAATACTAACAATTGACATTGCAGATCACTAGAGCATGATTTGCAATTTATTGGACATTATGCGAGAAGGAAGGGGATTTTAGAAAATAGGTGCAATACTTCTTTAATGTTGGGAATAATAGAGCCACCAAAAGGTGTCCAAGAATGTAGCCACAGGAAAAAGTGTAGAAGAATGTTAGAATAATAAATTAGTATCCAATACACTACCAACGCCAGTGAACAAAAAAATACATGATTATATCAATCAGTCAATGATTAGTAAAACAGTAAATTGCAACTTAATTTGCTTTCCTGTGCAAATGAAAAGGAAAGCGGAGGACGGTGAGTTGTGGAGGAAATGGAAACAAGGGACCTGCCTACCGGCAAATCACTAATGATGAAGATGATGATGAAATGACAACTATTTCATTTAATAGGAAATTAATGTCTACGTATACAGAAACACAGTTAATTCAATAATTGATTTTCAAATATAGCCATGTAGTAAATAAAAAATGGCTCATGAAATTTACGTCGAGGTATGGAGCCACATGAAATCAGTTTCATAGATTAAATAGACAAGAAATGAGGCTGAATATTATATCCATTGCAATTTGTTGCATTGCGGCTAAAAAATGCCATTTTCTCTCTTCTCTCAAACGAGCTGATCGGTCTCATTATTTAGATAATAACATGCTTGATGTTTGAGAGGCAGCCTGGAGCTATGCTGCGGTGTGGTTAACATTAAGTCTTCAGTTATTTCCAGACGCGCGCTTCAAGTGCAGTCACGTGGTCGCCGTCTAGGCTGATCAGCAAGTTATGATGATAAAATCTGACGGATATGACTGAATTAATACCACGTGATGAGATAGAGTGATGCTGCTTCTGATCTGGATTTAGTCTCCGTTCTAAGCTAGCTGCTGTACGTGCAGATGTAGTTAACAGGTGGCGCAGCTGATCTCTGTTTTCTGTTTAACGCACGCACACGCGCGTTGTCTTGCTGTGCTGGAAGTACTTGAAGATGCTAGAAATAACTAACAGGGAAGTGAGTTGAAAGATTCCTCATTTGCTTTGTCCTATTTCTAGTCGCTCATAGGAAGTTAAAGTATTTGTCGTCTTCTGGGTTGAAGCCTTGAAGGTTACAGGTCGCTGATCTCTCGCCACAGCCCTCAGCCTGACGTATAGTGCAAGGTTCACCTTACCGTGGCTAGTGTGCTAGGCGAACACGTCAGTTTACTATCTAGCCTTTTGTAGCTTATTCTGCTTGGTTACGGGCGACAGAGAGTGAACAAATTTGCCCTATTTTGTTGCCAATAACCCAGCCTGGCCCGCGAATTGAACCCGTAGCATTTAACAAACGAGGAGAGTCTTTGGGTGACTGAGCGTTCGGCCGCTCTCGTAGGAAGTTAGGCATGCAATACGCAGAGAATAATTATTCAGATATTATCGACTGTGATAGGAATGCTCAACATTCTACTCATGGGGTTGTATCACAATTTCTTTCTGTATGTATTCAATGCACCAACGAGCCGGTTCAACGCACAGTCAGAAAAGTAAAAGGCATCGTGAAATTTAAATGATAGAATAATGTTAGTTGGCAAGATTTAAGAATGCGAGACTTCGGTTAGACAGTAACTCTTACTGAATGTACTTGTCATTCAACACAATAAAATATAATTTCTTAATTTGTGCAGTAATCAAAAACCATGAGGTATCATGGGCCGCTACTGCGAAATCTGAATCCTTAAAAACCAACGGTACACCATAGCAGCACGTTGTAAAATCACACAACCATTAATTTTACTTCAAAGCAAGTTTCAGCCCCTCTCCCCTCCCGTCTTTCCCCTGCCTCCCCTTCCACACTCCTGCAGGCACCAATCACAGTATCAAATTATAGCACACCGCCTCGAGTGTAACACGATCACAATAATTTAATATCGCCAGCTGCATCTGCCCGACAGGAAGGCAAAAAGTGTCACAATGCAATCATCCAAATCATTCTAGATATTTCACAGCAGCACCACCGGCTACCCTCAGCAACACCAGTCTGTAGTTCCGTTACCCCCCCCCCCCGCACGTTACCCCCCCCCCGCAAGTTAGCCACCCCTCCCCACCCAGCAGTAGTAACAGGATAGAATATCAATACTGGTCGGCAGTCGCCTCCTCCTCCTCAACGACCCTCAATAATTGACAAAAGCCAGGAGAAAGGGATGGGACGAGCGAGCAAGAGAGGAGTGAAAGGGATGGCAAGCGGAGGAGCGGGGGGGGGAGCTCGAGTGATGCAAGATTGAATAGAGAACAATCTCTCTCTCACTCTTCACCGACGGGTAATAACATGAGCAGAAATAAAAACACTTATCAGACGAGTTTCACATGTTCCTAGTGTGGTAACAGTATCCTGCGGAGATAAGCATGGATCATAGCTTCAGCTCGACGAGTACCGTGCCAACAACGACACCGACACCAGTGGCGGCGGCGGCCGTCTGTGTCGAAGCTTTGTATTCGTCGCCAATGCTTCGCACGTAGCGCAATATTAATCCGATTTTCAGAGAATGTTTCCATCTCCACACTATAGGATTACTACACGCAATAGCAGCTACCGTGCTGAAATGTATAAAAGGTTTTGGAGATAGACTTGAAGAACAGTCTAACACGATTAGAAAGTTTGGCTGACTGTTAAGAGATTTGAGGACACTAAAGAGAAGCATGCCCACGATACAGTAGTGTGGTTCAACAAGGAGTATGGGTGGACTGGAGTTGGATAATTACACAGAATTAATAGGTACCTTAAAGATGCAGATTATCAGTGAATTAAGCATCAGTGCATGGTTGGTGGTTAAGTCAAGCGTAGTAATACGCAAGACATGTAACCATCACCAGGACCTGTCTTCGGACAGAGCACTGTCATCATCATCATCATAAGCATCAGTGTATAAAGCAGAAACTCACATTATCAGTTACTTAGGAAGGGTGAAGTAAAATACAACTGGGTTAGGGGTGGGTTAACTTGCTAAGTGCACAGAAAGAATGAAATTCATGTCATCTTGTCTCTTATGATTTGAAGCTACCTCACCTGTAGGCTAAATAATTATACATCAATTGTGACCTCAAAATTCTTGTATATATGTCACTTTTACAGTACTCAGTAAATATACTCAGCAAAAGTTGCCTCTCATATTACTAAACCATGCATAAAACACCGACAAACTTGCAAAATTTTACATCAATCATTTGAGCCATTTTATTTGTTTCAACTAGCACCCACAATCACAACAATATTCTAGCATTGCCTACAGATCCAAACTAAATTATACAAACTGTGATACATCAATATTACTCAAATCAATAAGCCGTTTTGGGATAAGTCTTCTATGTATGAGTTATTCTATGTTTTTATCCGCTGTGAGTTGCAGAAAATCCTCTTGTACTGTATAAAATGCCTATGAATTTCACACTAACACTTCAGATTTCGCCCCAGAATAGAATTATGCATAAAGAAGCTCAAATTATTGCACGCAATCGCATACTACACA
>JAQFYQ010000819.1:0-15183 GCA_034694885.1 Buchholzia appendiculata | reverse complement strand
GTTTACACTGTGTTTCTGTTGCTGTTCTTTTCACCTGTACCGTACTGTGTAAATGTGCAATGAAGTTTTAATTAAATAATAGTTGATCAGATTTATGCAAAAACATTCTATTTAACTCTTTTGTGCTTAGGGTTTAATGTAAATAATAAACTAACGGTCTCTGATGGATGCAATGTCTTCTATAATTTGATTTTGTAAGCTTGAGTACGATCATATGGCCTGCAAACTACTAAATGCTATTCATATAGGTCAATGATTTCCTGAGTCTCGTAGAGCGTAAAAGGGACCATGTTCTGGTGTCCCTGAAACACATTCCTTCATTTCAAATAGATTTTCAATTTGGTTGTCCCATCAATCACGTCTTGATCCCGTCTTAATTGATAGTTGGCATTAACTGCAGCGAATATTCTTTTCGTTCATTCATTTCTGGATATTTTTTTCAAATATTTTGTATTGCACAAAATAAATAAAAAATCGTAGAAACTTATATTTGCCCCCGCCACCTGTCGACGAGTCAAACGATAGCATCGGTAATTGATGCCGGCACTTTGGATTGTATTGTAATAATTTGTAAATCTTTATTTGACAATAAATCAATACACATGTACATAAACCATTCACAAATGTCAAAAAGAATCAACATGGCAAGCAATGACAACGTTCCTTGGCAGCAACATATCCACACAAAACAAATAAAATCTTGCATGCAATTACATATCAAGATAAAATCTGACTCCGTTTACAATTCATGCAATTAAAACAGAATAAAGCATTCAAAAAAACGATAAAATATATCAGTTAAAAACTACAAATATAGGCTAGCGACATGTTGTGTTTCAATGGGTAAAACATTTAATAAATTTAGTCAAATTACATTTTCTAACAAGATGTTTGAAGCACTTTATATTGGTGGCTAGAGCCACACTCTTTGGCAAAAAATTCCAGGGTTTGACTATTCTATTTCCAAAGAAATTCAATTTTGAAGTAACGCGTGAATGAGTGGTGTACAATTTGAGACCATGACCGCGAGTTTTAGATGAGTTAGATCCTGGGTAAATTTTCGCTATATTTATTTTTATTAGTTAGAGACACATTTGATGATTAATGACGCAGATCAGATCAGAATATTTAATTTAACTATTCATGACCATATGTGAAGTGTGTAAACAATTTTTAATTTCTCTAATCGATCTTGGCCCTCTGAGAGTGAATATTTTACAGTTTTTGCTGTCAAAAGTGATGTCCAAACATTTTAAACTTTTTATCTTGTCGAGCAGGTGAGCAATTTTTAAATTTTCTATCTGCATTGAGTCGGGATTTTTAATAATTTTTCCACTTATCAGTTGCTCTTCCATTATTTTCCGTATTTCATATCAAACAATACTAAGATGCTATCGCGCATAACTGTGTAGGCATATGCTTTGTTTAATATCATTTCTAAAGCATCATTGTTTCTCATTGTATCCATACAACTTTAAATATCACCCTGGTCTCTTAAGAAATAACTTGAGTAAAATATCACGAATATCACAGATTGAACTGATCTATCCAACAGTGTCCATATTCCCCGTGTTAATTTGCATCATGATTTTTGTAGTTGTACTATTTGTTTTATTTTTTTCCAAACCTGACAGTATGCATGTGATTACATACAAAGAAGCAGATCAAGTAGTTCAGATGCCAGATTGATTAACATCAGGCATAGCCTTCGCGATGACATAACGACTAGGTCTTAAACACACATATACATAAATTAAAACACAACTATTCACATAAAACGCATTCAAAAGTGAAGATATCAGTAAAATCTCTACAAACGGACAAATCATTGCAGAATGCAAAAAAAATATCGAATTGGAATTACATGATAAAAACAATCCATTTTCATTAAGTCAATAGCCGATTCACGTCAATAATTCAATAATAGTTCCAATAAGTCAAAGTGTCAACAAATAAAATAAAAGATTATTTACGGACACATAATTCTGCTTTCAACAAATTGTTTACTTAATTTTGATTCTCTAACTACTTACTTTTATAGGCTTCTCAATAACTCTCATAACATGTTCCGAGTGAATACCGTCTGCCTCGCAATCCTCACAAAGATTAAACTTTGGACACACGTTGCATCTGTATCGGACTCCAACCACCTCTCCGCCGCATTCGTCGCAAGTAACACCCTTGTGAATTTCCTGTCCGCCATAATAGTCAAACGCCATCTTTTGTGACTACCAGGATGGTCCAGAACGTTATTTCTGCATCAGTACAATATACAAACAATTTAATTATATTTCTCCTACTTGCAACTCAGCAAATGAACTCAGCTTCCTCAGCCTAATTAACGTTAGCTAGCTTTTAAATTGGTTTATTATTATGTCATCGAGTATTATTCCCCACTGTGAACCGTTTGAGTCGAAACATTTTAGGGTGTTAGCAGCATTTAATAATTGAACCAAATTAATTAATGAATTATCTGGTGGCATAAGAAGAACCTAGTTCTGGATCAATATGGGGCCAGTAGCTTCAGTGTATTATCAATGTAGCCAAGTTTCATGGATGAAAACCCATGGAGATTAGCTTGAGCAAGATCATCTACTTTAATAGTTACCCACACAACGTTCAATGCTGTCCGGTGTAAACACCGGAGCACTTTTTCGATGATTTCCTTTACAGCGTCCTTTTGTTCCAAATTCAAATGTTAAAACGTTCTATGGGCTACAATTCACTTCAATTAATCCACCTCTACGTGTGCTTGTAGCTTTTTTATTAAAGTAAGTTATATTCTATGATGACATCATACCTGGCAGCCAATTGTCGAGACTGAGGATCAATACGAAAGTGTACAGGTGATCAACACTGTGCTAAGGACAAACTCTAGTACGGTAACTGTTCAACAGTCAAGAGAATAGACATTTATAAAATCGTTGAAATACTTGAGTAATAAATTATGGTTTAGTCAAGTACTGATATTACCAGTGTTAAAAACGGCCATTGTAATTACATTGTATCATCTTTCGTTATTTAGAATACCAGAGAGACACTTCAAGATATTCTAGTTAAGAGACTCGCTCACAAAATCGTTAACGTTAATGTGAGTTTTGTTAATTCTTCAGTGATAAATTGTCGAAAACAGTCAGTGAAACAATGTCTGTCGTGATGATTCTAGTTGCATGATTTCTGTGCATAATCTAATAAATTTGATGGTTCGGTAATGATCTGAACGCGTACACGATTTGATTCACCTGTTCTAATCCAATCCGCACTTTATTGTTGAGAGTTTGATTCAATAGTAGTTAACTTCCTGGGGTAGTTGTAGGACGTTTCAGGAAGCGTATACTTATCTCCTTTAACTACCTAAGGTAATTTGATCGAGCTTAAGTAATCATTACGTACTCTGAGAGAGCGACATAGACTGGAGAGAACGTACTCTTCTAAACATTATGTTCACAGGCGTAAGCGAAAGATGCTGCTATGTTAGCTTACATTACATGGATCATTATGACAATTTTTGGATTCAGTCAAATATATATCGAACAGAATATTCAAGCGCCACTTGATATGCGATACACCATCATTAACTAATCGAGCATTTACATCTTTCAAGTGTCACTTAATTCAAATCAATTGAGGAAAGTCCAGGAGTGCTCTCTGTTAGAGACAAGAGTAGTGCAAGCGATGAATAATATAGCTAGCATGAATAGGTAGTGTGATTTCGGTTTATTAAGATCTTTTAGGAAAGATAAAAGTACGAAATGTGTATTGATCTATAGTGTGTATTTAGGAATGATAACTTACTACGATACATTAACCCATTTGTTACTTTGCCTTCTGGATAATATTCGTTCATGTCACAGATGATCAGCGATTCCAAATTTACCAGTTATTGAGAATCTGACAGGGGTCATTCAAATATGACGTCACGCAGGAAGGGGGAGGGGGTTGTTGAAGTGTGACAATGGGGTGTCGCGAGGTGTAAAAGTGTCTGACAAGGGGGGGGGGTCAAAACTGCTGAAAAATGCGCGACGTCATATTTGAATCACCCCACACTTGTTTTATATTAGTAAGATTCGTGATATTTGAACAAGTAATTCACTGCAATTTATTAGAATGTGGAATCACACAACATGTTGGAGAATTAAGAAGAGCAGTCGCAGATGTTTCTTTATGAACGAGCAAGAAGTTCACGCGAAGAAATTCCCGACACAAGAGCTGATGAAACTCTTGAACTGTTAAGTGTTCTCATATTGTGCTATGTGGGAGAAATTTCTGCATGGAGTTAAGCAAACTATAAATATATAAATGCGTTTTGGGCAATGATTCTTGCTCACAAACGAAATTGAACTGTTGAAGAGATATGAAGAAGCGACAGATTGGAAACCACAGGGCATGCATCCAGAGAGCCGTGCATTACGCGTTATTAGAAACCGGTGACTACTCCTCAGTAATACCGCTGAATAGTCAACGCGTATTCAATATCACATATGATCATGAAAGTGATCAAAGTTGGCAATTTGAATAAGTAATTAATAATTAATAAACTGACTAATTATTAATTAAATACAGCAATCGGTTTGTAGTCAATAAATTCATTTTTGTCTAACTAAATGCACTTATAGTCTTCCGTCGCTTAATGCTCCACAAAAGCTGCTTGTCATCAATCACAAATAAATCAACATATTGCAACAATAGAAATTATATGTTTATGTCACTGTATAATAAAAGACTGATCGTCAGCGATATCTTTTAAAAACTACTAGCATAATAATTCACATCTAAACGTAATGTCAAGAACCTCAGTGTATAATTGAAATTTAATTGAAATTGATGCATATTGACAAAATACTGCGTTGTTTTTTACTAAACAAGAAAAAGAGTAAAAAAGTAAACCGACGACAAACACAATCAACAAAAGTTTTTGTTTACTCTATTCAGAAAGAGAATGTTGCGTACAATTATGTCGCGGACCCATGGTCAGTACTTAAGCACGGCTCATGTTCAGTATTGGGAAAAATTAGTCTTAAATCTATTTCATGAGAATATACTAGAGTTTTCAAAATTTTCTTATCTTGAACAGCGTTTATATTTTGGAGGGCAAGAATCTTCCATGTGGATGCAATTTCCCATTCATCTCCTTTAGGTATTCATCTGAGGTCCGTTCATTAATCCTTACAATTTTAGAATAATGCTTAGACCAGATTTGATAAGGACAAATCAAATACAAATCCATGATAACGTTCATGCCTTTAATATAATAAAGGTGCGCTAAAGCATCCGCACATTCAACATTGAATAGCATAGCATCAGACTAAGCGCACATCATTGTGCGCAGGATCCCCATCTGGTTATCAAATTAAAGGAATAGTCTTTATTGGAATATGATCAGATATTCAGGATATGCTTGGGTGTCACTAAACACCACGAACATCTTCGGATTGAAGATATCGTCGACCACCGAGTCGTAATTTCTTTTGTTATCTCTGCCGTATCTCGGATTGTCCGGTGGAATTTTATACGATTCATTGCCCAGAGCAAAGTCTCCCGTGAGAACACGTATTAGGTAGATGTACTTGTGTCCGTTTGGGTCTGGCACGGCAAAGGTGCCGTTTGCAGAGTAAGCGAAACTCTGAGCGAAGTAGACTCCACGTCCGTACTTGGTAGCTGAAAATTAAAGTTGGAAACAACGCATACGCTTTATGCTTAGCATCACACCTTCATCATCACCTTCTTTCTGTTCTGTCATTTATCTTGATCAAAAAATTCTGCGGCATTAACATTTCAAAGGTTTCTATGCCTATGCACTGATTCCTTTATTGGTTTATTTTGAAATTACCTCTAAGTATGCAATTATTATTAAATAAATATTACCAATTTGATTAATATGGCAAATCAATAATTGATTTTTTTTTGTTTTCTAATTGATTTAGATTTTGATTTAGGTTTGTTCTGGTTTTTGATTAACAACGCCAACACAAGTCTCCGGGAAAATGATAATTCTTAAATAGATGCGCAATGGGCATAGAGCAGATGATGAGAGACAAACTGTTGTATCTCCATTTTTTCAGTTTTTAGACTGGAAGTGCCAAGTTACTGTTATTAATGTTTGTCATCTGCCAGAATGTTGTATGTCCACATTTTAAGCTACTATCTTAGTACTGACAAGATTTCAAAATTGTATCTCCATCACTGATTGCCGTTTCATACAATGCGTTACAATACATTCAACACGAAGAGCTGAATCAGAGGCGTTTTGTGCCAAATTATTGCATATCCAGAATATTCTGTAATTTCATTGAACTTGCAACATTTTGGCAAAAAACAACCTCGTCGATTGTATCGTAATTTGTATTGCATCGTCAGAGGCCACATGTTTATGTCCTTTAAATCGATATTTCATCACGATAAATTATCCAAATTTTTTTTTGGCATTGCATAAAATATATTTTCAAAAATTGCATAAAATGTATATTTCAACAATTTCATAAATCATGTTTTTGCAAAAATTAACTAAAAAAACTGTTTGTCTCAAAACTGTGTTTTCGGAAATACAACAGTTTGGCTCTCAGATGACGATATTCTAGCCGTACCAGAAGTAGCGTTTTCGATTTGTCAAGAGGTGAAACGGAGAGTGAGCCTGGGATAGACAGGACTGTATATTATAGTTTCAGATATCTGACCTGCCTACCATACATGTTGTGGATTAAAATAATAAAACTTCAAAAACAAATCAACCCATAACAAGATCAACCCTATCCAGAGTACCTTAAGTTTTATTAACAACCTCCTAACCTTACTTTTG
Source organism: Buchholzia appendiculata (assembly GCA_034694885.1). NCBI lineage: Eukaryota > Metazoa > Annelida > Clitellata > Enchytraeida > Enchytraeidae > Buchholzia > Buchholzia appendiculata. Next base: position 8,387 of record JAQFYQ010000819.1, on the reverse strand, counting down.
AATCATAAGTCCGTCGATCCATAAGTAAACCGTTGTTAAGGGTAACGGTTTGTCACACCCATGGTACTGGTTCTCTTGAGTGCGTGTGGAGGTTATGCGACCGGATTGATCTGGCGCACTAAATTGCACTCATACCCATAAACCAATGGGCAATAATGATATTTTGAAAGTTTGAGTTCTATGTTGAGTTCTCTGCATTCATAGATGATTCTATATAGCTTGTTGTCAGTTTGAGTTTGCTGCTTTTTTTCAAGTTCTATGCACTCATAAATGATTGTATAATTTATTGTTGATCTAATTAGCTTAGAGTAGATCAATGCGTTCCGTGTCTAAACAGGGTCACTAACCCTAGACACCGCACAACTTTCTTTATAACTTAAAGAGCACTCTTTTCACTCGTTTTGTTTTGTCTGTTGTATGGTGATTGCTGTCGGTATGTAACAGAATCAACCAACTGATTTGATTATAAAGAGTGAAAGAAAAAAGAAAAATTAAAAAATTAAAAATAAACCAATGGGCAATGCACACATACAGACACAAGACCAACCACCGCCTAGACTTGTACTCGGTACTGAAGTGACTGTGGAACTGTATTAAAATTACGTTACCGTTCTTGCCGCAGTAGCTGCGGTTGAATCCCGTTGAGTTGATGCTGTCCAAAGTGTCCTTACTGGTACCGTGCCACAGCTTACGCTCTGCCTGGACGCCCGGTGCCTGTTGATTTTCCATGTGAAGCTTGCGTGCTGCGTACTGATCATAATGACTTTGATTTTGTATACGCTCAATCTGAGCAAAAAACGAATTGATGGTTGTCCTTTTCTTCTGAAATATCTGATGCGCTGACAGACACTTATTGTCAAAATATACTACTGTCCTCCAAAAATTGCCTATGCCGATCTTGAGATAATTATTCCAACCTGATAGCGTGGTTACCTTACTATCTACGAGTTTGCTCATGCGCTAACCATTCTGTTAGAAAATAGAGTAAAATTATTCCAATGTAGATAGTACGATGCAAGCTAATTTTACACAAGATCTTAAACGTTGCTATTATCACATAATTATTATGCAAAAAGTTACAGTCAAATTTGTGCATATAATAGCTATCATGTTTAATGAAAAAATCCACGAGAATCTGTAATAACCAAGTTTAGCATGGAAAATATTTGTCAAGCCCATTATAAATAATAATGTCATGCTATCAATAGACACAACGCCGAGATGTTCAGTGCCAACGACTGACATAACCACACTATTAAAACCACGTGAAAATTTCCTCATAAACAAAAGTCCTAGAAAACGGAAACTTAGCACATTTGGACAAAATGCCACGTAGATTGGCAGTGTGTCATGTCTTGTTTCAGTCCCATAAGTTGGAACTTCATTTACTACTGGGTGACACGAAAGTTCGCTGACCGTTTTTAAATGGCCACGCTTGAAAACGGCTCAATATTTGTTGATTATCTTTTGACTGTTATTATTAGTGGATGTAGAGGAAATATGCAAAATACATTGACCCATTTTTTGACTTTGTAACTTTATGACGTCATCAGTGAGAGCCCGTGGCGCTCGTAGTATGCTACATGGGCTTAGCCATAGCCCACTGTATTTCAGGTCAGACACCTCAAGCTGCTGTCGTAGGCGGCAATAACGCTTAAGTGTGACGAAAAAATCACTGTGACGTCATGCCGCCTACGATTTTTAGGCTAAATTTGGGTTTTTCCTAAACCAGTTCTCAGGCCTCTAATAAAGAAGGCCCTGGCTTAGCGCAGCAGAGCGCAGCTAAGCTCATTATGCCTGGCCCATCCGTCGCTAGACGGCTTGTTAAGTTCATAATGGCGAGGGTTTTATTGATATTTAACTAAGAGATCACGCAGTTGTGCTACTGAAGAAAATATCTATATTTTAAATGTGGCAATGAAGTGGGGATGGGTATCTGGAATGCAAAGACCAAAGGGCCAATGCGACTAAGATTAGTCGTTTCGTATCTTTCGTATTGGAAATGATAGGAATGTATGAGAATTGTACAGTATTTACTGATCATTTCTTCAACGATAAATGAAGGTAAGCTCTGATTACGACATGGATATGTGCTTAAAAGTTGGATATCTCAACAATAATGCCGGTATTCTTTATCAAATATTAACTTTTTCTGCGTCAGGCATTCGATTATTTTAAAAGAATGCGCGACGTCATGCTTCACTCAAGAAATGTTCCATGAACAGTTTTAAGCCTGATTTCCTAATAAGAATTATATACCGTTTAAAGCATGAGATTATATTATAAGTAAAGGCAATACAGTGCACTGGTGGACTGATTTAAAGACGGTCAGGTTCAAATAATTTTTTTAGAAAAACATAATTTAAAATAATTTAATTTTGGCTGTCAAGTATTGAAAACTACTTGCGCTTCAAGTGTGTTTTTACTAAAACCTCTCGACTAACTTTAATAAAATGGTATTAACAAACCGTTTCGTATAATTATTTCAAAATTATACGAAATTATTCCACACATCTCCTCTATGCTTGATTAAAATATTATTAAAACCTATGGAGCCTTTTTTAAATAAGATCGTTTTGAAAACGGTTAGCGAATTTTCGTGTCACCCTATATTTTTATAACTATCGTGGACCAAGTCACGGTGTCATGCAGTGCTTATTATAAATAGCTTGACATAATTATGCGCATTGGGACAAAACACTTGCAATTATTGAAGATTTGTCACAATACATTTATCTACATACTGCAATGCAGGAAAAATAATTTCGCTGTCACAATAGTCTTCTAATTTACAACTTACTTCACTCTAAGAAGTTTTACAAAATTCATGCTATTTTTAAGATTAATAATTAGGGACATGCTATTGATTGGCATTACTTTGATCGTGTTGTATTGTGTTGTTGCATTTTTTTCTTGACCAGTATACTGAAAAAATTTATTTAAATCCCTGTCACATTACCAAGGTTAGCTCTTAGTATGAATATATAATAAGGTATTTAAATATGTGGAGAGTCTCATCAGATACTGAGCAAATTTAAGATTAAGCTTATTTACTTAGTTTAACATACTAAATCTTTTTAGCGTATATTTCACAACACAGGAGAAAGAATGAGGGGAAAAAGACAAGGGTGCTTACAATGATAATAGTGTCTAGTGATCAACCAATACTCACAGATATTATTTGTCTGAGAGTTGATGCAGAAGTTTTCCTTGCTTCTGTCTCAACCATGACATACTCCTCAGAACCAGGATGCAAAATTACTCGTAGAACTGTCTCAGTAGACTTCGTAGGGTCTCAACTCTTTGAAAAGAGCATTTCTGGGTTTCTGAGTTAAACGCATATTGCCAGAATAACTTGAATTCTATGCTGCGCAAGGGCGATTGTTAAAAAATCAATAATCCAAGCAATACATGCATGTAAAATGGTCGAAATACATTTCCTGCTAAATAATCGTTTGTAGAAAGGGACATTTGCACAGTTTTGCACAAAAAGAAATTAAATTAGGTTACCAGTGATAATGCAATAAATGAAATACTAATCTAATTGCATATTTTATGTACTTTATCGCAAATGATAACATTTAACTTTAATAATAACATTTCATATAGATCTAGTCATCAGAAATTTAATTTCAAGTAAATTAACTTTAGAAGCGTTCAGACTTATTAAAACATTATCCGGCCTTTCGTGAAGAAAACATTTGTATGGTTAATATATCGTGACTGAAAAAAATACAACGATTTATAGAAGCCTTCGATGAGAGCAATCAATTTTGTAAAACACCTGTTCTTGGGTCCCGTCCGAGGACGTTTATGTTCGTTTTTTTGATAACATATGACAATATGACAACATCAAACTTAGGTTTGTGTTTCACACATTCACATACAGAGTTCTCTTACTACCCTTCCGATCAAATAAAACCAGATCACTCAACCGGAAATGACGAACCGGTGCATGATCTGAACCTGATGCATGAATTTAACCCGGGCCTCTTGCCTACGCAAGCTGACACATTATCCACTAGGCTGTCATGACCTCCAACCCTATTCGTTCATACAAGTCATACTTAACTCAAACGTGTTCATATCAACATCTCTGCATTGCGAGCACCGCACGACCTGTGAGAGCTACATTTTAAAATCACTAGTGATAACCATCTAGTAAACGCACCAACACACTAAAATTAAAAATTAAAAATTATGTTAAATACTTTGATAAAGTGTTTTTCATACGTTCAAAGTTTGCCCTTGTGGGTTATTACTTTAATATACTCAAATATCATCAATCGAATACAATTTAACCGTAACGTGGCACAATGCTTAAATGTAGTGGGTTGCAATTAAAAATAATAATCGTGCGGCGTCTGGCTGACCTTCAATTCTTTGTCTTGTGCCGTAATCACCAGCAGAATTTCCACGTTTCGGAAATCTCATATCCGTCTCGAATGCCTAAAATACAATAATGCCGATAAACATGAGTAACAAGACGTAGTCAAACAGGTAACATATGAAAAAAAAAATAATAATTCATTCTGCAACAAACGTATAGCGTCAGGGATGAGATGAGAATCCTTTAATGGAAGTGAAAAGATCTGCGAACTTGAAAGAATTGATAAAAGATTATCCAAGTTAGAATATCAAACCAATATGATATTCCCTTAAAATTCAAAAACCTTATTGCTGGCGCAGGGTCAGAGTAATTTATGGTCAGATATTATTTACAGTTGATATTTGTTTCAAGCTTAATATTGTATGAATATAGCAGCAATGCTCAGTATCAAATCGCATGCGTAATTTCCTCAGATATGATACGCTGAAATTAATTTCAACCACGATCAAATTGATCGAGAATGACAAAAAAGGGAGAACTGGTTGCAAAGTACAGCCAAGTATTACGGAACAAAATCAATGAAAAATGGAAACTCAAAAAGGTCATATTGGAACATGATACAAACAATTTCAATTTAAAAATTGAAACGTTTACCCATCGATCACTCCAAGAAAAAGGAACATTGCAGGAATTATAATTCTCTTCTGTTGTGAAGCCAACTAGTATATTGTAACGTCTAAAAATGAAGGAAGCATGTTGCGATAATTGCAAATGAATACAAATGTATCTGTTGTCAATTCAAAAATGAGGCAGATAATGAAATAATATCATAACAAGGAGACTCAGGAAAACCGACTTGTATAAGTTGGATCATTTAGGAAGAAAATCTCAGGGAGTCATTCCAAAAGATAGGTGAATATAAGAGACCTGGACGCTATAATATCACGACGATTTAAACACAATTTGCAAAAAGGACTAAATCTATCATTATCTGAACAAAGATTCAGATTATAAAATGATTCTCTTTTATCCATTTCTGAGAGTAATGAAGACTTATGAAAAATAAATAAAATATTACTCAGTTTAATTACATTTTAGATAATGCTCTTAATAGATTATCTGTTTTACTTGCAGTCTTGCAATCTTGCCGTCTTGCAATCTTGCAATCTTGCAGTCTTGCAGTCTTGCAGTCTCGCAGTCTTGCAGTCTTGCAATCTTGCAATCTTGCAGTCTTGCAGTCTTGCAGTCTTTAATAAATTATCTGTTTTGCTGAATTTCGATTATGGTGCTAGGATCCTCAGAGACTACTCTACTTCCGAGTTCTAGATTATGTTGCTGTACCAATAGCATTTTAAATGAGTGGGGAACATAAGTTGAGTGAGGAGGTACGGTATAGATCGCTGAGCGGCCCCTAGTGACTAAAGAGTAGTGAATAAGAGTTGAGAGTAGACTGAGAGTAATGAGATAAGAGTAGCAATACAATCTTAACGACACTCGATTTATTATTATAACATATCAGACAACACTCCAGTTATATATAAAACTCCAATGTAGTTGCATATCGTTCACAGGGTCGATTTTAGTAACTGTTGTTGTCCCTTCTTCCATAAACATTCCATGAATTAGCAACAAACAATGCTAGCTAATGCGTAACAATGATAAATCTGTTCATCAAATAAATACACGAATTCTTATTGAATATTACTGTTCAGTCGGATTAAATAGAACTAACTAAATAGGATAGACATAACAATTATAAATAAGCGGAGGCCCTAGTGTTTCCCTTAGCCTAGATTAGAGTTTAAGTAGAATTAGTAGAGAATATAAACCTAGTAGGTTAGATAAGTGAAGAATAAAAGAGAAGAAACCTGAACACTCGAACGAGCGACCGAGAGCAGGACGAGTAACGAAAGGTAGCAGAATAAGTGAGGAAGAGAGTTTCCAGATGTTTAAATACTGGCAAACGTTGCGCGAAATGTCAGGGGTTAGGGCGCAGTAGGCATACCGTTGCAGAAGTTGTTCCTGGAGAGCAGATCTCCAAGAAATCCACCTGGGATATTTTTAGAGGACCCCGTGTTTCTAGCTGGGCGACAAGAGTGTAGCTATTGTAATTATAGCGTGAGCGTAGCGGTAGTTATGGGTAGCTACAGGCAAAGCTCATGATTAGACAATAGACAGTGCGAGGGCAGACAAATATGGTGATAGCTAAGTATTCAGAGGAAGGTTGTACCTGCCGGCTCAAGTCGCTGGGCTGGCCAAGGCTGTAGGCTGTAGGCGATAGCTAGTGTGATGGTTTGGTTAGGCTATGAGCGCGGAAATACAGTGCTAATACATTAATAGGCTAGCCCCCAGACCTTGGTAAATACAGGCTACAGTTATTCTGCAGTCACCAATAGTCTGGTATCATTGATGAACACACAACGGAATTGTATGATTGCTCAACCTTCGACCTTAGGCTTCTGAACTATCTATCTATCTATCTATCTATCTATCTATCGATCTATCTATCTCTCCATCTCTCTCTATCTATCAATCTATCTATCTATCACACTTTCTATTTTTGACCATTCCTTCACTCCTGTGAAACCAATGATCTGTGCTTTCTATTATAATAATGAATCATTGTGTAATAAAGCTCAGATTATCTTTGCAAGGTTCGTGAACTCTGAAATTTGTGATTCGATGCTATGCAGGTATGCGCAAACCTCTCTGACATGAGGGAGGGTCTTTGCCCCTAGCAGCTGCTAAACTACTCCATTACTTTAATTGTCAACGCTTGCATCTAAACTTCATTTAAACGATTGACGCTCTGACCATGCAGTGATTGCGTAATCACGACAGAGAAGCACACACCTGCGGTACAGAGTGCACAAGGAAGAATGAGGCGGATGAGAGATCGACACTCTGTGCCAGTTGTTGTCCAGTACAGGCCGTTGTAATTGTGTCAAGGAATGTGAACAGGTCAAAGTACTGACTAGGCGCCGCTGGCGCGTGCAGTATGACAGAGGCAGTTTAGGCAGCGGTCAAATTCCCTAACACTAGCTCAATGCGGTTGTTCTGAAATGATCTCACATTGATCATTCCAGGAATTTTGCATTTCAGTTATTATTTCACGATTTTACTTACAGTCTCGTTATTGTTCCATCATTTTACTTACCGTCTCGTTATTGTTCTCAAAAATTTCTCTATTTTCCTTATCGTCTCGTTACAGTCTTTAAAATCTTTCTACTATAGTTATCATTAACGATAAGGGTCTGACGTCGTTATCGTTCTATTTATCGTTAAGTAATACAACACTGATTCAAACATGACAAACATTCCAAACAAAAATTATGAATGTCAAGCAAAAAAACATTCAAATTGTTAATCATGGCATTCAACCAAAATCTATATGTTATGTTACATGCAAAACGGGAATTGATTCTCGGTTGTCTAGAATTTGGCAAGTTGCCAGGATCAAGATTAAATGGATTCAGGTTACAACTGCCAGTTTGGTAACAATGGATTGAAACATTGATGAACAAAACTAACTACTTACAATAAGTAGAAATTTATGAAATTAATATAATCATAACATTTATCAAAATAATGAATTTTGTAAGCATCATCAATTTGCATAAGGTTTTCCTTGCCAGGAGGAGTTGGACGTGATGTAGATGAGATATTCCTGATGAGAGTTCAGAAATATTATTTCGTGCAATTTCACAGATAACAAATATGATTGCATATTAGTTAATGCCTCAACTGTTCATTTTTGAAGCAAGTTTTGAAACAAATCAATCTCCATAATATGTATCACACATCTGCTTCATTACACTTTTTTCTCTGCATAAACTATTAGACATGCTCAGACCTGCCCTGAAGCGTGATTATGGTTCATCAGCCTGATGTGGTTACACGAGAATAGTGCAGCCTCGGCAGCCTTGGCTTCCTCCGCTTCCATCCTAGCCTCCTCAAGTTTTCTTAGCTTGCGTCTCCGCCCAGCTTCCTTCCTTGCCAGGACGTTGACTATCGAGTACTCTATGAACGCACCAAACACGAAGACGAGACACGCTGC
>JAQFYQ010000818.1:0-15189 GCA_034694885.1 Buchholzia appendiculata | reverse complement strand
GCCGGTTAATTTTTTTCTTCAAAATTCTGACGGGGGGGGACATTCACCCATGTCCCCCCCCTCTGGCTACGCCACTGCCGAATAGGTCAGTCGTTAGCATTCACGCCTCGCAGCGAAGAGATAGAGGGTTCGCCTCCCCGCAACGACTGATTGTGTTCGGTAGCAAACCTGGGCAAATTGCTAACACTCCATTGCCTGTATGGGAAGGACCTTTGGCCGCCCACCCGTGCTCATCTGGCCTAGTTGGTCGGTGGTTAAGTCGTGCGTAGTAATACTTAAGACAAAATGACCATCGCCAGGACAGAGCACTATCATCAACATCATCACAACTGTGCATGGTATCTCTACTATGTGTTGTACAACTGTGAATATCTCTTCTGTTTCTTGTACAACTGTGTATGGTAATTATCTCTACTCTTTGTTACTGACTGACTATCACAGTCCTAGATAGTGCTTACTGACTGACTATCACAGTCCTAGGTAGAGTGCTTACTGACTGACTATCAGTCCTAGGTAGAGTGTTTACTGACTGACTATCACAGTCCTAGATAGTGCTTACTGACTGACTATCACAGTCCTAGATAGTGTTTACTGACTGACTATCACAGTCCTAGGTAGAGTGTTTACTGACTGACTATCACAGTCCTAGATAGTGTTTACTGACTGACTATCACAGTCCTAGGTAGAGTGTTTACTGACCGGCTATCACAGTCCTAGGTAGAGTGCTTACTAATGTTAAGATAATTCTCCTGTAGCTAGGCTACAGTTAAAATATTTATTATAATTGTGCAATCGCAGGCACTTTAGTGCATAAGCCCTTTATTACCCATGGTATGTACATGAGAAGGGGTTGGGCATGAACGGGGTTGGGCATAAGAAGGCATTAGGATTGAAGAGGGGTTGAACATGAGAAGGGGTTGAACATGAGAAGGCATTGGGCATTAAGAGAGGTTGGAGTATGAGGAGTGGTTGGGCATTAGAAGGGGTGGGTCATGAAGAGGGGTTGGAGTATGAGGAGGGGTTGGAGTATGAGGAGGGGTTGGGCATGAGGAGGGGTTGGAGTTTGAGGATGGGTTGGGCATGAGGAGGGGGGGGGGTTAGCCGTGAAGGGAGAACTTGATGATTCACGATTCTTTTGTGGCGACTCGCGAAGAGCTAGAACACATTGAGAATGTTTACTTCCTCTTTTATTGAGGTGGTCATGAAATGAGTGTAAGGAAAGCGCATTGTAATTATGATAAATCACTGAGGACGTACTTAATGTATCAACAGTAGTATATTCATATGGTAGTTTTCCTCTATGTCTATCCGTACCAACTATGCATGAGTAAATTATTGTTTAAGTAGGAGTGGACAGTATTTGCTTCCAGAGCTGTCAACACTGTATAACAACTTTTTAAATATGTTTTGGCAATTCTTTAGATGTTTTGAAGCTTGTTTTCAGGGATGATTTGTTTAATTTAGTTATTATATTATATTAGTTGTCATGTTGATTGACTGTTGGAACTTTTGTCAATGCAACTATTCAAGCCTTAGATAGCAGTTCTCTTGTGTATTCCTAGAATCAAGGTACTTGTAGAATAAGTAATTAGCAGTGCTCACTTGTATCAAGTGTTTACTATACATTTGGCAGGCATATATATTCATGGAACGTTTACTATCAGCATTACTCTATTATTGACATTGTTGTTGTTGCAGGTTGGGGGTCCAAGGACGGGTAGGTTAGGGATGGGGGAGATGTTCCGAGGAATGCTGAGGGAGGGTGGTCCGTCGTCTTTGTGGCGAGGGAACGCCATTAACGTCATCAAGGTCATTCCAGAGACTGCTCTGAAGTTTGCCATTTACGAGCAGGTAGAGTAATCCAGTCAGTTACTGTTGCAATGCAGTGTGCATTTTAAGAGATACAGCAGTTTGTGTTGAATGGCTTTCAGTTTGGAACTAGAATGTTGGGAATTTAGAATGCATGTCATCATTCTCATGGTGAAGGTGTTGGGAACGTGATCAGTACATATCTTTGGTCGGTTGAAGTTAACAACACTGATGCCAAATAATGTTTCACAATAAATCTGTGTTAAAATTGAGTGGGTAAATTGAATAATGCTGACTGAATATTGTTAATATCTCACTATTTGTACTATTTCTGAGGTTTTATATTTAATATAAAAAAATATGAAACCTCAGAAATGATACAGGAAAATAATACATGGAAATAATACAAGGCTATTCCATATGAAATAGCCTTGTTTGGTAATAATTCTGCATTGTAGGAATGATGTTGTGAGACTAATACTAGTTACTCAAGTGTACTGTATTAGATTCAAGGCCCTTAGCTTTTGGAGTTTGAAAGGCATGACTAAATTATTTGATAATTTTTGTAGCCAAATGAATTTATGACTACATGATTGCCTGTCTGCTAACTAGACTGTTTTGCAATGTTGATATATTTGATGATGCAGCAAGTTCCTAACCAGCCTTGTACTGGCCAAGTCTGTTCTTTCATAAGTCACTTTGTTGTTGAAGAACCATAGCTAGTTTTTCTTGTCTCAACTGGTTCTCTATTGATTTGCTCAAGTTGAACAAGTAACTAGTTTTTATTTTAATTTGTTCAAGTCGGTCACATGGTTGTTGCTGGATTTTTCTAGGCTTAACATTGAACATCTATCATTGGCTGTCTATTGTTGTGAGGCAGTATGATTGGTTGCTTGACAAGCCTTCAGATGATCGGTTGCTTTGAATTGTTGGCCTAGGCTAGATCCTATGACCACTGTAAACTGGTTTTGATGGCTGGTGTTTTGATTGATTGTGAATTATTTAACCTGATAACAGGTTGCTGGCGGGGTTTCAATGTGTGCAATTATTGTAAACTAATAGTAGTTTTGCACCGCAAGTCGGTTAGTTATATTATTAGTATTTATATATCTCAAGTGGATGGTAAAGAATTTTTATTCCACAGCAATTTCTGATGTGATTAACATATCAGAAATTCAAAATGCAATGCAAGATCACTGCACCTGTCAAGTAAACAGATATAGTCAGAAATTGTAAAATAATTCAACAAACTGATTTTCAAAATTCAATAATCTGATGAAAATCATTCTTTAAGTATTTTAATGAGCCTTTAAATAATGGGAAGATATGTGTGTACTGACTCGGTATGCACTGTCTAATCTTTTCCATTTCGTGATGCAGAATAAGCATGCTATTTACATGTTTGATTATATTTAGTCTAATATTTAGGTAATATTTAGCAAATAAATTATAGTCTGAATGAAATATTAAACTATGCAAGTAATTGTTTCTGTATCTTCTCTGTATGATTGAAAATATTTTTAGCTTAGTATTTGTAAAAACTTTGCACATGACTACATTCTGAATGGTTTCTGCAAAAAAGATTCTCAATATAAAATGAACCCTGTGGTAGTTTTTGAATGAAGTTACATAGTTTTATACATTCCTTTTAGTTATTGGAAGTATATGTGCTTTGTTAATCTTTGTCTAGTGATGCCTAGCTATAATGTCAGTAAGGCAAACAAGTTGCCACATTCTTTCGCTAGTGCAAACTTTACACCGACCAGAATTGGGTGGTTATTGTTATTGTCAGAACCGCGCGCCGACACAGACAGACGCGTAGACAGGCACACAGACAGACAAGTAGACAGGCACACAGATAGGCACACAGACAGGCGCACAAACATGCTTTTACTCTGTTGAATTGTATTGACAGCAGTATGAACTGGTGTTATAGTAAATGGGTGAAACCTGCCTGCCTGACTTGTTTTTCTCTGTATTTATTGGTCCATTTTATCAATGACATGGTAGTCACTAGATTGTACCAGCTAACCGTTAGGCTTGAGTCGCTTGACTGCTTGTCATCTACTCTCTTTCTGTACATTCAGCCCTTGGAACTCTTCTTTGAGAAAATGTTTGCTATATTTATAAAAGGTCTGCAAACATATACTAGACGGCGCTCCAGTGCTTTTTAATAGTGTTTACATTAAAAGTTATCTGCAGCATTTTTATTCTGACACAGTTCCAAATAATTTATTGAGCTATATTTTTTTATTACATAATTTTATTGTTTTGTATTTTTAGGCCAGGGCTCTTTTCTTTAGCAAAACTCCCCATTTTTATGACAAATAAACAGACCTGCGCAAATCTTTAAGCAATGCAATATATACAATAAGTGGAACAATTCTACAGCTTGCTGTGGTCCAGCTGGATTACATTGTTAGCACATGAAACAAGTACAGTTTGACAATTCTGTGTCAGTTATTTTGGGTAGCCGGACATAGCCCACTCCGGATAAGCACCCCCCCCCCCGGTAAAAAAAACACCGGGACAAAACCCTCGGACAACTCCCTTCTATCAAATCTTCCCCTCTGTCTTCTCAATCTTGTTTGTTTATGTTTGTGTTGTTTGTAATCTGACAGACATATGATAAGAAAGATAAGATAGATATGACAGATAAGATAGATAAGAAAGATAAGATAGATAGATGGACAGACAGTCTGTCTTATCTGTCTTGTCTGTAAGATAAGACATATCTGTCATCTGTTTTTTATGTCTTGTCTGTCTGTCTTGTCTATCTGTCTTGCTGTCTGTCAGAAGACGGAGGGGGTTGTGACCTAGCAAAGGATTGTCCGGGGGGTTTGACCGTAAAGTTTTTTGTCCTATATGCGTTATTTTTTATGTGAATATTTTGAAGTGGTATTTGTTCAGTGCATACCATGTAATAGGCTTGGAATCGGCTGAAATGGCGAATTGACTGAATTGGTGTATTATTTTCTATAGATATATTTGCTTCTTGACCATTTGTATATTTCTTGGTATGTGTACAACTAGTGTACAGTGATGTACAGATTAGTAGTGTACATTGTGCGTTGTAGTTGAAGGATTAGTGTACGTTGTATGTTGTAGTTGAAGTCTGTGATGTACAGATTAGTGTACATTGTGGGTTGTAATTAAAGGCTATCATTTATAGATTCATGTATGTTGTAGTTGAAGGCTGTGATGTACAGATTGGTGTACAACACTGTACATTGTGCGTTGTAGTTGAAGGCTGTTATGTGCAGATTAGTGCACGTTGTGCGTTGTAGTTACAAGGCTGTTATTTATAGATTCACGTACATTGTGTGTTGTAGCTAAAGTCTATGATGTACAGTAGAAGCTCGTCGGATGCCTCTGGTAAGAAGGAACTTGGTGTTCTCGAGCGGTTTGCCGCTGGCTCCGTTGCCGGCTTCCTCTCTCAGTCGGTCATCTATCCGCTGGAAGTGGTCAAGACATCGATGGTCCTCCGCTCTACCGGACAGTACGCTGGTATCGGAGAGTGCGTGCAGAGATTGTTCTCTCGCGGAGGACTGAGATCTTTCTACCGAGGCTACATTCCAAACATGCTGGGCATCGTTCCGTACGCCGGAATCGACCTCGCTGTCTACGAGGTGCGTAGCATTTACCTGTCATGCATGTTGTGTAATTGATTGTAGTTTAATAGACTGCCCGAAGACCTGTACGATCTCACCTGTGTGGTTGATGACCACAAAGTTGTAGGTGTACGTGTAGTGTGTTTCTAGATTAGTAATCCTGACTATTCTGCTACTTCTCTGTTATCTGTTAGTGCTCCTGTATCACAATGCTAGTTGTTTCTGATCACTCGTACAAACCATAATTAAACCTGTACCTCTCTTGTCTCCTGTGTCATCTCGTATACTACTGGCATCTATTGATAGCAATTCGGCCTGTCCAATCACAGAACAGGATGGCTTGTATCAGAACCATCGCCAGTATTCTATTTCGGAACCGGGTTTGATCTGTAAGAATCTCTGTTCTGACGAGTGGGGTGCTGTATGCCGACGATGGAGAATGAATTGATTTCAGAAAAAAAATTAGTTTCTGGGTGCGTTTGAACCCATAAGCATCCCCCTTAAATACGTTCTTGACTTTCACGGTTCTGTATTGCGAACCTCGATTGGGTTCTTCAGCTTTAGCACAACGAGGTGTAAGATGTCTGCGCTGTTTGTCTGTTCTCTGTTCCGGGTACACAACACCCTCAATCAGTAGATCGCAGTAGTTAGGGAGCTATTCGAGAGAGTTCCTCCAGTAGATGTTGTGTACAATTAAGCTGTTGTATACGAGTGTGTACATGTTGTTGTTTGTTGTACAGACTCTGAAGCGCTTGTACATGAGTCATCAGCTGGAAGGTGAGAAGTCATCAGCTGGTGCTCAGCAGCCGTGTACTGTAGTGCTGCTAGCTTGTGGACTGATGAGCAGCAGCTGCGGACAGCTGGCCAGCTATCCACTCAGTCTAGTCAGGACCAGGCTACAAGCTCAAGGTAACAAGCTAAGACATTTCTCTTCAATTATCTACATACAACCTTTCTTCTATTGTGCATTTGAGCGTGGTGTTGTGGTTAGACTGTTGAAGCTTGTGGTTACAGTTCCCACTTGCGTAATTTACATCATTTAGTAATTTACAGTATATCATTGAAGTCTTATCTTTGCATACTAGCTTGGCTCAACATTTCAATTTGAATTTACTGAAGTAAATATTTACAAAATTTTGAATGATCTTTATAGTGCCAGAAATCTTGTTTTGAGAGACTTTAGTCTCGACTAAATTCTCTAAAAACAAGATTTCTGGCACTATAAAAATCGTTAGTCTCGACTAAATAAGATTGCTCGCATCAGAGCTTTAGTCTGTGCTCAAGATCGTTTGCTGGAGCCTGGATGTATGTAGATGATAATATTTGATCTAGAATTCCAGTAGATATGAGCACTAATTGTTTGTTTTACTCTGCTGCTTCTAGCTTCTGTCCTCATATTTTGTCAAGGAGTCCTTACAGCGACTAGAGCTTGGCCTTGCCATCCACCGCAGAATGTATATCCTGAATTGTGTTACAGAAATTTGTGCACGTACATCTTTGTGTATTTGTTTTGTATATGTGTATAATTGTTTTGTATTTCAGCTCTGTCAGCGGAAGGTACTCGTAAGGGCGGCAGTGGAATGATCGCACAGTTTCGTTACATCTACCAGTGCGAAGGACTGGTGGGGTTCTACCGCGGCATGGCGGCTAACTTTCTCAAGGTTGCGCCGGCTGTTGGCATCAGCTACGCCGTCTATGAGAACGTTCGGGCTGCAGTCGGAGTGAAGATGACGTAGATCTTGTTCCTTGGTCTTTGCTTGTGTGAGGAAGTCACGGTTACATATCCATGTGATCACACATGGTTGTTCCTCTCGTTGGTCCAAGAGCATGACACTTCAGAGAACTGAATGTGTTCCCGAGGGACCGTCCCAAGGGTCTGTCCCAAAGGTCTGTCCCGAGGGTCTGTCCCAAGGGACCGTCCCAAGGATCTGTCCCAAATGTCTGTACCAAGGGTCTGTCCCGAGGGACCGTCCCAAGGATCTGTCCCAAATGTCTGTACCAAGGGTCTGTCCCGAGGGACCGACCCGAATAAGCGACCCGAGGGTGCTTTATCCACAAGGCTTGTAGCCGTGTTTGCCGAAAATGATGATGATGAGTGATATCTGGGTAAATTTGTTGTTGCCATCCTAAGTTTCTCCTGCTGTCATGTTTGAGTATCATACATGTTCTTCAATGCATACTCCTTACCAATGCATACTCCTTACCAAGGCATAGTCCTTACCAAGGCATACTTCTTGCAATACATGCTTCTTGCAATACATGCTGCTTGCATTGCATACTTCTACCACCCGTCCATACTCCTTTGAATGCATACTCCTATCAGTGTGTACTCCTTCTAGTACAAGCTGTATTTTATATGGTTGCAGTGTTGTAAACTCTGCCCGTTAGAGCGGAATTTTCCATGTTTGAGGTCAAGAGTTCACGTCTGTTGTGTAATGATACTGTTTACAGTAACTAGTGGCTGTATAGTAATCAGATCTGTCCTCTGCTATTGACATTGTTTGCTCAACAATAGTAAAATCTGACTTGTGCACAGGATTGATGTAGAGATGTAATTAAACAACGATATTTATTTATTGTATTTATTTAAGCATACAAGAACCATATCCTGATTCAGTTTGATTTACGAGACAGCTATTAGCCACAGCTTGTTGTGTAATAATGATTCCTCGTGATATTTGTCTGTAATTTAATGCAACGTCTAATGTATACTCTGTGTGTATATTTGCGTATACAGCTGATGCATGCTACAATTAACTCGTATAGCATTTCTATGATCAATGCCTTATGATTGAAAGCTCATAGTGATGAAGGCTAGAGTAGTAAATACCAGTGGAATTGCAAGGTTTGATGATTGTATATAATACAGTGCTCGAATGTTTGTGATGATAGCATTGTACCGCTGAGCCCATGAACCAGTCGAACTTTGGTCGAGTCATGAATGCTAATCGCATTGCGACGTTCATGATGGGCTAATTTCTATTCCATTTGGTTTTCTGAAGTATTCCACGTGTGTGGAATGAAGCATTAAAGGCTGAACAAATACAATCACAAGAACACGTATAACTTGTCATTCATTGCGAGATGTGCATTTAACTGTATATGCCTGCTTGCTCTATACACAGCTGTATATTTGTGCATGTATATCAGTGCAACTGTGTAGCTGTGTGCAAATGTGTGGTGCAACATGTGTAGCTGTGTACAACTGTGTGGTGCAACATGTGTAGCTGCGTGCAACTGTGTGCAACATGTGTAGCTGTGTGCAACTGTGTGGTGCAACATGTGTAGCTGTGTGAAACTGTGTGGCTGTGTGCAAAATGTGTGACTGTGTGATACAACTTGTGCGGCTGTGTGGTGCGGCTGTGTGGTGCAACTTTGTGCAACATGTGCGGCTGTGTGGTGCGGCATGTGCAACCGTGTGGTGCAACATTGTGATCAATGATCCTTGTGATCTTAGGAAAATATTTTGTGCTGTTTTTTTGTGCATAACCTGTGCCATGTTTCTTGTGTGACATGCTGTGTAATGTGGGCTTGTTTTGTATGCATTTTCTATACTTGTCATTATTCTCTCATATCTTTCACGTGATCTTGTTTCACTCAAAGTGTGTGTGTGTGCGCGCATTTGTGTATGTGTAATTGTGTACGTACCAGTGTGCTTGTGTATGTGTGTGTATGTGTATGCTTTATTTTGCTTTAAGGTGTATCTGATTTACTGCTGATATTTTGTGCACTCTATATTGACAGCAGTTCTGGTTGTGTGTACAATTGGCTGTAATAAGGACAAAGATCTACCAACGATTCGTTATCTAAAACTAGAAGTTAAGATATTGGTAAAATCACGCGTTAGTTAATTCAGATTTAGTGCAGTTTGACCTAGTTGAGTAGTTTAGCCTAGGCTTATGTTGACTTTCATGTTGTTGATTATGGTTATCTGCAAAGTACTTGGAGTAGTGATGTCTAGTTAAATATGATCTGTCTATAAGCCTGGCGTCTGTCTCACTTGGATGACTTAAAACTTATTGAATTACGCTTGATGTGGTGAATATTTGTGCTTAATTTCTGAACATATTCATCGTCATCGATGCATATTCATTATTATGGTATAGATATTATTGTGTGGAATACTATAGAATGCTGAATATTCATAATATCAATATTATAGTTTACTGAGTTCGACCGTTTGTATTTGTACCTGTGCTGCTCAGCTGTATGCAAATAAGTGTACACATTGAATAACTCTGTTTGTATTCATGATGGAAAGTATTGTATTCATCCACAGTACTTGACTAAACGTTCATGGTGCATGAATATTCATGATGTGCTTGAATATTCATGATGTGCTTGATCGCAAGGTGAAGGTGACAATGTAAACAGCTACATGTACTGTATTACTGCTCAGCATTTATTGATTAATTAATTTAATTATAATTTAATAATTGATAATTTAATTTGTGTCGCTTTGAAATGCACATCTATTAAAGTTTTTGTATTGTATCATGTTTCCGTATACGGTAGCAGGAGTAACAAGAATTAACTACTTATCATCGTCTTCATTTGTCGCTCAGACTTGAATTGTACATAATTAGCAGCAGAGCTAAAGATGTGTTTGGATGTTACCTAACTGTCGTCTGTGACTAGGAAGGAATATTTGTTACCAGCTTGCTCATTGATGATGATTACACTTTGTGGAGCCCTTGAAGCCTGTCTTGTACTCAACTGATCTACTGCTTCATCTATATGTGCATTACTTTGCACAGTGTGGAGATAGTCATTCCAGCAAGTGAGTAGTGACTCTGGTCAGAGTTGATCATGCTCTGTGTAGAATTGTACGTCACACCTTGTGTTGGATCGAAACTTAATGATAGCGGCAGTTTCATGTCGTAGACATTCCCTCCCCAGGTAAAGTTTTTTTGATTACTAAGGGCCAGTGGTGGCCAAAAATTTAAAAACATTGTTGATGTCCCCTCGGCAGACAGTTCAAATGCCTTTGTGGCTTGTAGAGGTAGTTCAATTCTGCATCGGTCTATGACCAGGAGTGTTGTTACATTTTTGTTGTTTCCAGCATTTTGGAAATAGCTTCTGGATGAAGTTAGTCTGGATCAGCCAGTTTTTTTTTTGGGGGGGGGGGGGGTGAACAGTCCTGTACAGCCTGGAAATGATAGAAACGTTGAATACATATTTAGCGTAGACAACTTATTGTAAACTCAGATACACAAGTATTTTGTATATAGTGGTAGATCATTTGCATGAAATAGAGTTCATTGAACTATTTTCATATAAAGCTGTACATGTAATTAGATATGAAAGTGTACATCACCACATATCCATGTATGTAAGTGTATCAATATGTGCACATTTTTGACACATAAGTGTCAAATGTGTTCACATTTATGCGCATTATGTGTACGATATCTGCTGTTAATGCTTTCGATTCACATTAAACCTGAATGAGTTAAATCAGCGTTGAGCCTCGTTAATAACACATTGTTTAGAAATTGTATAGCCACCGCACGTCATTACCTCCGTGCCAGCTATAGCGACCTTCTGCAAAGATTGTTTTTCTGCATGATCCTAATGTGTGAATAGCTGTTACCCTGAAAAGTGTTTGTTTATCTCTTTTTCTCTCTTTTTCTCTGTCTCGCTTTCTCTCTGTCTCTCTCTCTGTCTCGCTTTCTCTCTTGTCTTGTTTATGAGAATCTTGTAATCTCTCTTCTCTGGCAGCCAACGAGAGACAGCTGACCTGTGATGTCATCCTAGTGTGTTCTGTGTGGATGCCATTGCTGTAGTAATCAGAGTGGACGTCCTCACACTACAGATAAATCTTACTCTACTTTTGTTTCATGTCTTATCCTGATACCATGTCTCTCAACTCGCATGGTCCATTCGTCAGTTTGTTTTAAGTCCGTAAGTGGTGAGTTCCACAAAGTGTTGACTTGTCTTCTCCCTCCTCCGTTCAGTCATTGTTGAAGTAATAGTTCTGCATGGAATAGAGTTTATCGATTGGATTTGATGCTATACCCCCTGCAGTAGACATGTTGGACTCTTCCAGTAGACGACAGGCTTTAAGAGAGCTGTCATTGGTTGCAGCACTGGATGGGTCAGTCGAAGCGCTGCCGAGGGGTGCATTGACGTCACTGTAGTCTTGGTAGAGCCTTGTGTCGAGTTCAAACGAGTCACTTCGGAAGTAGTCTCGATCTTCCCTTCCTACTATAGAATCTACAAGGAAACAAGTCTCAGTTTAAATAGGCAATTCACTGTACAAAATATCTCTAAGTACATTGTACTTTACACAATATCGTGTGTTTAAAAACTATCGACATATCAAAGACACAATATAGCCCCTTGGTGCTGACGTGCCAATACAAACAAGAGAAATAAATGTCTAAGTGGTTAATACAAGATTTATTGCATTGTTTCCCTTCTAAATTCTATTGTAACTTCTTTCCTCATCCTCTTAATCAGTAGCATGCTGATCACAGAGTTATTTTCTAATGATGCCATTACATTACAAATGTGATGTGACACACGTGACCCTGATTGTGTACAAACCCTCAAATCAAACTGCATGGGTCTTCTGTAATAATGTTAGAGGTTGAGGATTCGTACCTCGCGAAGCATTGCAAGCCGTGAACAAGCCGCTTTCAGCGTCTCTTTTATCTTTGCATTCAGCAGATGGCGCCGGTAGCGAGTCGTTGTTGCAGCTGCTTTCACTAGGTGGCAGCGCCGAAGAACTATCTGCAACATTGAAACATTTCTTTGGTCAGAAAATCCATCGTAGTATAGTCAACATCATCACAATAGTGAACACTGTATCAAGTACATCAGCTAAATATACAAATATTTGTGAAATTATTTCCAGAATATTCTACACTATGCAATATAATAATGTTAAACAGACTTATGGATTGAAATATAATCTACATTTATTTATTTATCATGCGCCTCATTTTAATTTGGATATCTTTAAATCGGTATTCAGTAGGCTTTGAGACTTTACACCTCTGATCCGCCTAGGTGCACCATAAACTTTTCACCAGTAGGCAATGGCTCAATAGTTCAGACTTGCATCCTGTTACGAGCTATGCTGGATTGCGCCAGCAGGCAGATTTGAACAAACTTATTAGCGATTTGATCTGCAAGCTATCAGACCTGATATAAGTTTGTAAAATAAGTTTTTTATGTTTTACATCTGAAACTAAAATCTATTTGGGTATAATAAACCTTGACTCGTACCATCATCCTTGCGTTTCTTGCACTTCCCTTCGTTGTTGTTATTGTTGTTGTTCTGTCCTTTCCTTCCATCACCATTGTGACCGTCGTCCGTTTGGCGTCGTGCCAACTTCTTCATCTACATCAACACAAGGAGAGTTGATAGACAGACAAGTCAACACAAAGACAACATAAGGACAACACAAGGACAGACAACACAAGGACAGACAACACAAGGACAGACAACACAAGGACAACATAAAGACAGACAACACAAGACAGACAACACAAAGACAGACAACACAAGGACAGTTGATGGACAGACAATCTGTCATCAGCCGTCTTTGTACAACACAGTGTATGAATTAATGACATGACTGGTCACCAGAGCTGGACATGATGAAATGTTGATGATGAATCACCATGACAGTTGATGATGAATCACCATGACAACTGTTGACCTGTCTGACCCATCACCTTGCATATTACACAAAATTATGCAAAATACTGATTGCTCAAGCGTTCTATCATATCCATGTCACGGTCATGACAACAATCAACATGTTAATCATAACATTGCAAAGTACACTACAGCATTGTACACTGTTCTGATGAGAGACTTGAGCACTTTAATATACCATCAAAAATTCAATGTACCATCTTGCATTACATATACTTCTGAAACTAAAGTGAATCCATTGCAACAACATAGATTTGATCATATCAGGATAGAGATGCATTTATTATTTGTGAGATACTTATTGACATAGTAGATAATGACCAACGAGATGAATTAATAAAGATAAAAGAGAGAGAGATAGAAATCTTTTTGCCTTAGCTCGCTGGTTTTGGAACCAGACTTGAACGACACGAACACTGAGCCCAGTCTCAGCCGCCAGGGTCTCACGAACCTACACCAATCACAGCAGACCAAGCACTTAGCACTACAAGCACTACAAGCATGATTGATACACAGCACTACAAGCATGATACACAGCACTACAAGCATGATACACAAGCACTACAAGCATGGTTATTACATACAGAATACCAAGCACTATGTGTATTAGTGATAGAAACAGTAGGTAGATAACCTACTGGGACCTACATTAAAATGTACGGTACTTTTAATCTATTTACAAAATTGTCCAGCAATATGGGGTTTCAGAAAGTACCTCGTGAGTTTCTTCAATAACCTGCGCTAACCTGCATGTGTGATCTGTAAAAATATTTGTTTATATTATAAATTAATAAAATAATCCAGATTACTTCAAGAAGTATCTTGCATGAGAACTACTGTCCAGACATCACAAAGAATCTAGACATAACATGATTTGTCTAGACAAGTCATGATGTCTAGACATGACATGGAGTCTAGACATGACATGGAGTCTAGACATGACATAGTGTCTAGATATGACATGGTGTCTGGAGAATATTTAAGTGTAAAAGTGGTCAAACCTTGCGGCATGGTTTAGGGTTGACCTCGAAGGAGGCCTTGAATTTCCTACGCTGACTGGTTGTCAGGATGGTCCTCGGGCGCTTGGGTCCTTTGCTGAGGTCCGCGTTGCTGTCATCAAAACTGCAACAGCTTTCATCGTCAGCTGCAATCATATACATACACATACATACACACATACAATTACACATCAGCACACTCTACTTTACATTGTCCACTTGTCAGTACATTTATCACTGCACTCATTGGTATGCCTGTAAGTCATTACTAGTAGACTCCTCAGTAGTCTCATTAGTACACTCATTTGTACACTCAAAAGTACACTTATTATTGCACTTGACAATACATCTCATACATACACTTAGCAGTATACTCATAATTACACTAATTTTTGCACTCATAAGTACATTAATTTGTACACTCATTAGTACAACTGTCAGTTAACTTATCAGTTCAAGATTTGTATACTTCTAAGTATACAGTACACTCATCATCGCCATTATCAGCACACTCCTCCGTACATTCATTTGTGCACTTATGTATACAGTATCATTTGTGTACACTCTTCAGGACACACTTAAATGCAATATTAAGTTCACTTCCATGTCTCACAATTCGAAATAAACACTGATAGAATAGTAACAAAATGTGAGTGATAAATAATTTTAAAAGAAAGATTCAAAGTGAGCCTCATTCTACAGTGTTCATATAAATAATTGTAAAACAGATATTGGTTCAAGCTTTCATGTAATCAAACCAATGCATCGGCATGTAGAACAAACAATGTAGCTACAATTCTAGCAGCAAACAGAATAGTGGCAAGTGTATGGCTGGAAGTAGTAACATGCTACTCATTCAGCTGCTTGGAGAAATTACCTGAAAATCATCGGCGTCTATATCATCATCACTACCATAGTCTTCATCATTGTCATCGACAGCATTATCACTCTTATTATCATTTTGTGTATTTTATAATAGATCCATCATCATCATCGGCATCACAGTTGATACAGCCGTCATATTGTTATTAGGGCTGCCCTTCGATTAAAAAAATTAATCGCGATTAATCGCGCGATTAAAAAAATTAATCGCGATTAAAAA
>JAQFYQ010000817.1:0-15191 GCA_034694885.1 Buchholzia appendiculata | reverse complement strand
TACATATAGTGTTGATTGATTGGCTGGTACATATAGTGTTGATTGATTGGCTGGTACATATAGTGTTGATTGATTGGCTGGTACATATAGTGTTGATTGATTGGTTGGTACATATAGTGTTGATTGATCAGCTGGTATGTATAGTGTTGATTGATTGGTTGGTATGTATAGTGTTAATTGATTGGTTGATATGTTTAGTGTTGATTGATTGGTTGGTACATATAGTGTTGTTTGATTGGCTGGTATGTATAGTGTTGATTGATTGGTTGGTATGTATAACGTAACCTGTTGTTACAGGACCTCGGATTGGCCCAGAACTCGGCCACAGCCACTCAGAGCCCCACTCCGATGGGCTCCCTCGCTCACCAGATCTACCGCATGCTCTGTCAAGCGGGATTCGATAAACGTGATTTCGCTTCTGTCTATCTCTTTCTTCAGAATCAGCAGAAGCCCTCTTAGCTGATCTTTATTATGCTCCTTGATTGTAGAAAAATTAGTTATTGGGCATAGTAAGAAATTTGAAGAGTTTAAAAGTAATTAAAATAATATTTGTTTTGTGCAGCTGAAGATTTTGTTTTGTGATTATTATGCTAATGATCTGTTTGAGCTTCCAGTAGTTTTTTTCACATGCTCTGTGGGTGGTTTCACACGGTGGGTGGGTGGGCTTGCTCTGTGGGTGGGCTTGCTCTGTGGATGGGCTTGCTCTGTGGGTGGTCTCGAACTGTGGGTGGGCTTGCTCTAGTGGTGTTCTAGCTTAGTGGGTGATCTAGCACTATGGTTGGGCTTGCTCTGGAGGTGATCTGTGTGAGTGGTATAGCTATGTGGGTGGTCTGGCTCTGGGTGGTCTAGCTGTGGGGTGGTGTAGCTTTGTGGCTGGGTTTGCTGTATAAGTGATCTAGCTCTGTGGGGTGGTCTATCTCTGGGTGGACTTGCTCTAGGGGTGGTGTAGCTCTGTGTATGGTCTAACTATGAGGGTGATCTAGCTCTGGGTGGTCTAGCACTGTGGGTGGGCTCACTCTGTGGGTGGTCTAGCTCTATGGGTGGTCTAGCTCTGTGGGGTGGTCTCGCACTATACGTAATTGGTGCTAAGAAAGGCAGTGAGGAGTATTAGTAGTCAGGTGGTAATAGGAAAGGCCAGGTAAGACTATCTGCAGGCTGTAGTTTTATAAATAATAGATGTTTATCAGAAGTTGTAGTTAATTTATATACTATAATTATTTCATGTGATTTAATTTCAGTTTGATATTTTTATTTTGCCTGGTTGGAGTTTGAATGTTATGAAAGTTGAGTACTGAAATTATAGGTGTTGATGAGTGATCAGGTAAGCTGATTGGATAACAAGTATTTATAGATTTATGAATATAGTGAAAACTGAAGACATTAATACAAACGGCACGAAGAGGTCGATAAACTAGACGCACGGGAGATTAGGATCAATCTGGCGGAAGATTTGAGGAGAAGGATCTTATGACAACCCAGTCAGAGTTGACAACAACAGCATGACAAACTGGACTGGGATTGGATGTGTGTGGTGTGAGGATGGACAAGGTATAACGGACGTAAAGTGTTGCCCATGACGGTATGAAAGGAGGATAAATAGAATGGATGCAACATTAAAGGTACCAGTGGTGTGGTCCAAAATTATCGTAATCTATTCTAATTCTGTCATCAGTTCGTTGTATATGAAAGTATATATTAAATGATAAATCATATATTGTATAAATGATAAACTGTATAATCTTGTGAGAGTGTAGTGAAACAAATATGTATGTGTAGCGAAGGGAGTATAATCATTGCAGCGTTTGTTTAGATTTGGTGGCATTTAGACGCAATTGACTGTGTGCTGTGAATGCTGAAGATTTTTAGTAAGATTGTAGTTGTTTCTCGAAATACTCGTGATGTCAATGCGTAATGTCAATGCTGATTGGTTTCTAGTGATTGATTGATTGTGCAATCATGTTTCATTTATTACTTATGCTTGTCTTTTTGTTTGCCTATTGATATGCTTAATTAACACTGAACGCTGCTACATAGCCAGATAATGGGAACACATGCATTTTATGCATATAATGGTGAATTTTAGATAATTCCAGGAACATTAACTTGATAGCTTATTGAACATATCATTCTTGAATGGATTCTATGATTCGTCAATGTTGCAGAGTAGTGCAGGCTGATTGGTGGTTTGTGCTGGACTGAAACTAGTGACATTAGCATCGTTATTGGCACTACTTACAGTTAATATTCTCTTTGTAATTCTCAGCCACTAACCAACATTTTTGGTTAGGAAATTTATTAATCTTTCTGTATGCATAATTTTGTAACTATATTTACTATGGGTAATTGTAATACTTGATAACACATTATAATGATTATTACTGTTATGTTATGACCAAAACTTTATTGTGGGTATTTACAAAGGCATGCTTCTTGTATTTAACATTAAGTCATTCCACGTCATTTCGACCAAATTTTTATACTGTTTTGTGTCTCCGAAGTTGTCTGCAAGCAAGATGTGTAATTACTGTAGATGCATCGGCCCATAGTTTCAAACTATAGTAGATAGCCAAAATATAATTGCGTTTTTGTGAAATAGGTGGGCTGGTTTCTACATAGTTACATTTTGTGGCTGTATGCTCTTGTTTGATGAAGATACAATGGCCCAAACAATGTTTTGTAGATAAATTTTGTAAGTTCCCTAAAAATTGATTACACAGAAGTGTTCTTGTCTCAGGGACTAATACAAGTAGAGATTTCAAATTGTTGGGATCTACTGATCAGAATAACGGAGAGAACATTTATCTAAAAATTGACCAAAAAAATGTTCACTGGAAGTTCTGGTCGAGTTGACATGGAATGACTTGATCAATTAATTTTGTTTGTAATTTGCTTTATCTGTGTATTTGATTTCTGTATTGGTTTTGCTAATCGTCAAACATTATATGAATCTTTAGCGATGCAATTGTTTGACTCCATCTCTTTACATTTATGTGTAAACTATTACTATCAGATTTGCCTTACAATTAAAGTGAATAAAAGTGAGAGGGAATTGTGTGACATTGATGTTGTAGCGATCAAAGTAAACAGAGAAAGAGAGAAAAAGCATGCACGCTTTTACAAATATGTGATGCGATTAGCATTTTTTTTAAAATACTCGAGCATCCTTTCTAGTAAAATTATTCAACACCTTGAAGTTGATCATTCAAATGTCTGATAACGGGTTGAGTATAGAAAAATATATATAATTTATTTTTAATTTTCACCTGCACGTTCTTCTTCATTTTGAAGTTGATGGAATACAATACAGTTATTTGAAGTATGGCAGACAGTTGCAAAAAAGACGAACATTGTGATTTAGACGATAATAATATTTAATTTAATCAATGCATACATATAAATAATTATAATAGAACTTACAAATGTATAGATATCTATATATATGTACTATATACAAATTACATGCCGTGCACTCTCACCAATTACAACGCACTACAGTAATAATTGTTGACCAATCAGGACACACCATACAATACAGCGACAATTATAAACGATCACTTGAAAGCTATAGACAACTAGTGCATCAACGCTGATGCACTAAACGCTACAGTTTACACACATGCGGTTATGCAGCTACAATATTTATTATAGTCCATAGTATTGGCTTTTAATTGCGCTTTAATTACCACTACACAACATGCATGCCTAAACTCGATCTGTACAATATCTTATTCAAAGACATTTACAGCTTAACTCAAACCAGTGCAGCACCTGCAAGCCTATGATAAAATCAGCACTCACAATTCTACTTGATCCCAGGCCGAACAAGGAAGCTTGTCCGTGCTGAACATCATCTTATTGTGGTTCTTGCACAAACAAATATGTATTTCTTATTTCAATAAACTGATGCTAAAATGTAAAATAAGAATTACCTATACCTGTCCACAATAAATGTATTATTTGTATGCATATTGTTCTGATTATTATAATTTTATCTATTTATTGGCCATATATTTCTAAGTAATATCAGTGTTATTGTTTTCTAAAATGTGAATTCTTACAAAATGTACAGAATGTAGTTACAAATTTAGACAGTATTTAAACCTGGACGCTATTTAAACAAAAACAATAGTTTGATTTATTAAAATTATTTTATTTTATTTGTAAAACGATCTTTATAAAAAAATTATCTTTTATTTTTAGTTGTTTAATATCAGGGGTTAACAGGAACAATTTTCTAGTGTGGGGGGGGGGGAGCGTGGTAGCTTCATTTATTATTAAATACACACGCACCATTTAAGAAAAATACTATTTCAAGGGTTTGAACCCGTGATCCCGTTCTGAAGTTCATTCCTGCATACAATATGGCATGACATGTAGATTATAATTGTGCCTCGACCAGAGCACAACAAGAACGGTACTTGTAACTTTCACACACAAAAACAATATGCACAGAGTTTAATCCTGCATCTAGCGTTTGTCTCATCGAATAACTGAAATACTTAATTGGTCCGTGCCATCACAGTAATACATCATAATAATATAATAACAATAAATTAAAATAATTATAGTAATTTATTAGCCATACAAAATTGTTAACAATTGTTTACAATTTCATAAAGTAAAATATTTTGGCATGTTTGTATAGAAAGTACAAAGTAGCCAGGCGGTAATTTCAACCACAACCCTCAGACTGACACAGTACAAGGTTCACCTAACCGGGGCCCGTGTTCTAGGTAAATACATCAGTTTACTTCCTAGCCTTTAACGGCTAATAGCAAATTAAACTGCTTGATGACAGAGGCGACGACATGAGAAACAATTTGACAACAAAACAACTCTGTTTCGAATTTTCAACCTTTGACTTATGAGGCGAATATGCTATAATCAATTGATCGTTATGATTTAGTATATCTGGTGATAATTAACTCTTTATTTTAAGTGCATAATGCGTATCACATTTAGTTATCAAAGCCTTTTAAGGAAAACAAGATGTTTCTCAACAATTGGGCGAATGGAAAAAGTTAAAACAGCTAGCCGTTTAGAAACCTCCAAACATGACCTACACTGGCAAAATATTTAGCAAGCAAACCCGATTATAATTTAAACCAGTTCGCCATTCATGTGCAACATTGTCTTGAGGCCTTGATTAAGCAAGACTCGAGCAGAATTCTATTTAGTGATAGGCATCGATAACAATGTAATGCAAAGGCAATAACAGTTAAATATTCCATTAGATTCCTATCAATGAAATGAGTTGAACTTATTATATCTAGGTAGAATAGAGCACTCCCATCCACCTCACACACATTTTCATCAGAAGTCAGACAGTATCAAACTTAGCCACCACCACCTTACCAGGGCACATGCGATCCGAGGAATCTCCATCCCTTACCAGCCACCAAATCATATGCATCTCACTGCCATATATGAATTATATGAAATGCACCTTGTAGAGTTCTTAACATCAACTTAATAATATGATACTATGCCAACTAAACTGTTGTTAGTAGAGTAGAGTATAAATCATCTGTTGCTCAATAAACAAATTTATTAATTTTACATTTTGACCGACTCCGAGATGCAGTAGAACGTCAATAGTCACTTAGTTCTTTTTCTTAGATCTTTTTTTTCATTTAGTTTTTGTTTTAGTCGCACACGATCAAGATTAATCACATATATTATTAGACAGACAGAGAACGAAAAGAACATCAGGGCGAATGAACGGAAAGAACATCAGGGCAAATGAACGGAAAGAACATGAGGGCGAATGAACGGAAAGAACATTAGGGCGAATGAACGGAAAGAACATTAGGGCAAATGAACGGAAAGAACATTAGGGCGAATGAACGGAAAGAACATTAGGGCGAATGAACGGAAAGAACTAGGGTGTAAAGTCTGATAACACAACTTTCACAATCACCACGCCAGGCTTTAGCTCAGACCCTACAAAATCTACCAAATATGGCGATATATTTGCAGAAAAATACTGAGAGCTCATAAATTCAGTTAAATTGTCTAACTTCCGGTCTGGCATATCCATAACATCTATACAGTCGATGTATCCATTAAATTGTTAATAGATTCCATCCTTGGGCGTTCTTTCATTCTCCTACTCTCCTCCATTCTTCTTTCCATCACCTGTTTCAATTGTTCATCTCTGCGTATCCTACACGACCAATCTAATTTTTCTCCCCATAAATAAACAAGGATTTTCTACACAACTGCACCGAATACTTATTCATTTGTATTTTATTCAAACAACTTGCTGTCTCAATTCTTCTTAATATCCACATTCAAAAGTACATCAATCTATTCCTTTCTCTATGCGTACACTGCTACTGGCAATATTTTGATAATATGTTTATTAAAGTTCTTTCATACAGTTTTTATCATTAACTCTCCCTCTCCCTTACTCCCTCCCTCCCTCTCTGTTTCGCACTTTCTTTTATCAGGATCATATTAGGCCATTACAATTATAGCCTTTATAGCAGTTAAAAATCTTCAGAACTGAAAGATACTTCTCTAAATTCAGTGATCATCTATACCCCTGGTTGCCCAACCACTGTGATGTTAACATTCCGCCTACTGATTTCCAAACAATTAGAGTATTTCAAACGCCATGTCACCAATATATATAATTGCCTAACCTAAACACCAAATTATCTGCAAATTATTTGCTAATTAATAATGTAATTAATTGTGAATTGTTGATTCGGCTACATGATGATAGAATACAGACACAAAATAAGCTAATTCACAGCAAGCTACATTCAAGCAATTTCATCCTAGACATCAGCTGACATCATACTATACGATGAGTTTAATAACTAGTCCAATTGTTACTCCGCTTAAAATTCTGTAGTTAGTCATAAACGCTAGATAAACATTTGTTTCATCCCTTTATAAATGATTAAAAAGTTGCACATACAAGATACCAACTAGCGCAAAGCAAACACTGATAATAATAATATAAAAATTATAATAATAATAAACAATATACTACCAACACAATTAATAAGGATAATAATTATAATTAAATATAGCATCATCAGTGATATTTTTCCAACAAAGTAGAAGTTCTACATAAACTTAAGATATGACTAATGTTAAGCAGCACCAAAGCACAATGATTGCAGGCAAGGCAGACTAAACGACACAACTCGCTTAGAATTAGTACCACGCTATACATAGCTTATAAAGTTAACCGTAGTAAGCTATATATAGCTTATAAAGTACTAAGCTATATATAGCCCATAAAGTTAAGCGTTCTAAGCTATATATAGCCTATAAAGTTAAGGGTTCTAAGCTATATATATAGCTTATAAAATTAAGCTATGTAATAGTTTAATACCTAAACATCGCAAAGAACTTATATTACAACCTCAACTAACACAGCTCTTAGTACTTCTAGGTTAAGATTATGTTGCCTTGAAGAATAAGAATTGACCATCAGCTTAGCAACAAATTACATTTTACAAATGAATATGAATCGTATGATAGGCTTTGCATCAAGTCATATCTTAGACAAGCAGGAATCTTATAATCATTAGGTTTATGCTAGGCTTTGTACTAAATCACATTTTGAATAACACAAGTAGTACACTGACCTTAGTACTAAGTTAGAAGTTGGAATTTTAGTCTGGCTTAATTACTTTGTATTACGTCACGAGTCAGGGAAGGGCAGTATGGGATTTGTGAAAAAATAGGTGGGGTCGGACATGGGGGGGGGCCGGGTGGCGACGGTCCAAAATTAGATAAAATCGACCCACCCTGGGCATTTTATCAAACCAGGTGGGGGGGTCAAGCCATCGGGGTGATCGACCCCCCCCCATCCCAGTCAAATTACACCCTGGGGTAGGGTAGAATATTAGATCAGGCTTAGTAGTAAGTGAGAACTTAAATAAAGAGGACACACTGTAAGAAGCAGCTAAGTAATTCCCCTGTAAGAAGTCTGGGCTTAAACACGAGACTAGTAAAACACAGATCTGTTAGCCAGTGCGGACTTAATTAGAAACCTATTAAAATCGCGACCAACTGCAGAAAAGCAGAACTTAATTGCAGAATCGCCAACAACACAGGCCATAATCATCATTTTCGTGCACAGCATCGCATGCACATAAACATACACACAAGTACACATAGCAAGAAGGACAAACATACTAACATTAAACAGGGAAGATGTATCAAATCACAGTATTCACTCAACGAATCGCTATACAAGGTGCAGCATATACAAGGGTCAACTATCATCGCACTGATTAAACAAACAGCGAAAGAACAGAATTACGTCGAGATATATGTCATTCGACAAATCTAATTTTATTAAAATCCTAATACTGTAAATCAGACAATAATTCTCAATTGCATTATTTTTGCATGTCACTGACCTAGGTTATTTTACGAATTCTTTGCTACTGGCGTGACAGGCGAGTGTAAGACGATGAGAAATCTTTTAATTAGGAAATGTTCTCTTTTAAAAATTAAATTCGACGTGTTTGGCACGCGTGAAATGTTTAGTATTTCGAACCATAAAACACACAAAATTTTAATTTGACCCAAATGAAACAACAATCGAGTCACCTGCAGGTTATTAAATGCACAGTTTGACAGACAGACACGCACACACATACACACACAGACACACACACAGAAACAGACACACACAAACGTCAACCGAGCAATCGATAAACATCTGACAATTAATAAAAAAAATCAAATTTCTTGCACTTAAACAAATGACGTCATCATAATTACACACATATACAGTATAATAAACACAAACTGAGACTGCCTTGTACCACATATTGATTGGGCTACAGCAGAGACTGACATGTACCACATATTGATTGGGCTACAGCAGAGACTGCCATGTACCACATAATGATTGGGCTACAGCAGAGCCGACATGTAAACCAGCATGTAAACAATGAACAAGACATGACATGACGCGACGTCGGCCAATCATGACGCCATGCGATATCAGTGGAGCGACGATGACGTCATAGCAACAAGCGACGTCGACACGTCAACGATGACGTCATGCAACGTCACGAGACAACATTTAAATGATGACAAAATGTGATGTTACGTGATGTCATCTATGCATTGATGTCTTGTGACGTCATCCAGGATATGACACTACGTGACGTCATCTACACGATGCCAACGTGTGACGTCATCTACACAAAGCCAACGTGTGACGTCATTCTACGTCAGCTGAGCGGAGATGAACCGTATGTCACCGAACATCACCCGTACAATCACATTAGCAGCAACGGCCGACAAACAAGCTCGTAGACATATCTAATACTTGAGAACAAAGAAAGCTCTCTTTACAATGCACGTTACAAAGCAAATGTCAGTGCGCCGTACTCGTAGGCCACGATCTCCGTACAGTCTTAACCAATCACAACGACGAAACGGACCCCAACTGTTATCAACAACGTACTTGACTTGAATAGTACACAACAACATTTTTCCTATCTGTGAACAGGAAGACGGAGTAACAAGGGTGAATCATTAACATCATTAGAATTTTAACAACATAATACAAATTTATACTTAAAGCATAGGATATCGTGACGGCTGCCTGCCTGGTGATCATAAATTTGACGTGAAATTTTTATGTGAACTGATGTCGTAATTTGTCAAACTTGAAATTAAATAAATAACTAAATAAATTTTAGTTAAAATAGTTCCACAAAAATAAAACTAGTTAAGGAATTGATAATCATATTTTAGTAATTTCACTGATGGTGCTGAAAAATCATTAATCTATATCCGAAAGCTATAAACTACAAAACGAATTTAACATTATTCTATAATCTGTGTAGACTTTGACACGGGGAATCTTGATAAAGTGCATATCAGGGGCAGCATGGTCCGAAAGCTTGAGCTAAGCACATCTACTAATCATGTAATATACAATGATGCAAATCATCTCTGTCAACCGATAAATAAACAGAATCATAAGCTGGATTTCAAGCAATCACTGAAGTAATCACAGCGGACTATGATAATCTTCCTAAGCCGTTTAAAATCTGTCCAACAAGCGATCTTCTTCGCTATATACTTTCAAATTGCTTGCCAAGCTTATTGTAAAATAAAAGCCCTACATCAACATTTGGACACAGCGCAAAACAAAAAGAAATCTATAAAGACGACGAGTGAACGCGATACAAAACAGAAAGTTAGTTTCTAGCGTAGGTTCTACCATAGATGTCTAAAGGTTGATGAATTATCAGAGCTTAGTACAACAACTTACATGGATGTGATCATCAATTATTATAAAATCTGATTCAAATACACATCAATCCCAGAAGACGAAAAAATATTTTGCACTAATAGGAATCGACAGGAGTCATCGGAAAAAAAATTGAGAAAACATTTAGCGAAATCAACCAAATTATAAGGTCCGACTGAAAGTTCGTGTCACCACGAGATACAATCTAAGCGGGGGGAAAGAAGAAAACAGTAAACCCGCTAAATATGCAACTTTGCAAATCTGGCCTATTTAAATATCCCAGATTTTTTAACCGTAATTTTGGACTTCACGTGAAAATAATAGTAGAATTTAAAAGGTAAACAAAATTGAAAATAAACATTGACTTATGATCATAATGCAAACAATATGCATGAAGCAGAATCAGACGGTCGCATGAAGGAAACTGGACATTATTCAAAATCAATAAATTGTTCTAGAACTAGTCACATTTGGTCAAACATGAGGCATTACAATAACACTCCAAAAGAATTGACCCAATTCCGGTTAAACTAAGCTTCAATGTGATTTGATTTCATCATTTTGTGTAGGAAAAGTAGTCCCGTAATAAATCCTGATTCCCACATACAACCGATCAAAATGAAAAGCAACTTGTATCCAGAAAAAATAGACAAGCAGATAGCTTCATCAATTGCCTGTTGCATAGTCAGTCGCACGTTCAACTAACATTAATACAAGCGTCTTCAACCTATAGTAAGGACAAATATATAACGTTCAACCGTACGGTCGTGCGAATCGCTGCGCGGCGGCCGAGCGAATCACGAGTCCGAATCAGAAACATCCTATGTCAAGTAACTAGTGAACGAGGAAAGACGAGCATTCAGTTTACAGGTTTGTGGCGGCGCCACTGGTCGGTGTGTGCTGATTGGATAGAATTCTCTGTCCAATCAGGGTGAAGAGATGTGGAAGGATGTGTAGTTGTTGTTGCTATGACTACACGAAGGGCAGGGGGTAAGGAGTACGACGTAGATAAGAGGCTATAGGATGGTACAACACCGACAGTAGCGTTGTCGACCCCCACCGACAGACGAAGGGGGCGTGGCAGGCGCAAAGTACGCGTGCACTTTGATTCCCGGAAGGTGTGACTGTAAACATAACAAATACAGTTCATACAGTTGCGCTAAAAAAGGCACATGTATGCAACAAAATCTATCGCATATTTATTATTCTGAACGCATGCAGCTAGGAATAAAATTGCTTATCAATGAAACAAGTATAGTATATTATAAGAATAATATGAAAAAACTGTAACATATCACTATTATGTATTGTATGTATCAAATGTATGTACATTTGAAATGAAACTGCTGTAAGGGCTACATAATTATGATGTCAATACATTACCGTAAGCCACTGTGAGGAATCAAAAGTCTGTCATAAGCCTACAATGTGTATAATATTAAAGTGCTACCATAAAGCCATCGAGTGATTTCTGTGCGGCTACCTTAAGAAATCAGTTGCTAATACAAGATATAATTAACCTTGAACCAGGGTGTGAAATAAGCCACCTCAAGCCTATGATTCAATGAATACTCTACCTCAAGCTTCTGCATAAAACGAATACTTCACTTTCAAATTCTGCATGAAATCAATACCCTACCTTAACCCCCCCCCCCTGCGTGAAGTGAACTTACTACGATCCTATTCTGAACTGAATGGCCTACCTTAAGCCTGCGTATGCCGGCGCGTGTGATGAGTTGACAGTCGTAGAGTTCGATCCTCTGCAAGGACTGACAACCCATCAGGTGATCTAAAGCTACGTCAGATATCAGAGGACAGTTGTCGAGCTCCAGGACCGTCAGAGCCTCCATCGCACAGTTACTGCCGCCTAGATGTCGGATCCCTTCGTCCGTCACCATCTCACAGTGGGATAGGCTCTGTGTACAAACAAATGTACACAACATTGTACACACAGAACAGTGTACATGCAAATGTACATGTCACTATGTACACATAGAACAGGCCATGTACAACAAGTGTGCACGTCACTGCATATACAGTACATAAAAGAGTGGATGCTGCGAGTACAAGAAATGTGCACTTCACGGTAAACATTACAAGCACAAGCAAACGTGGATGCAATGTCCAGCGGTGTACGAATAGGTTGTGAGCACATGACTACACTGGGCACTGCTACATGTCGTAGAGACAAAGCTCCTGCGAAGTTGTAACAGCCACAAGTACTTAAGCACCTGTGTGACTCACAGATGAATCATGTCAAGAATCATTTGATGAATCATGGAACGAAACATGTCGTGAAACAAGAAACGAGTTACATCCTGAATCATGGAACAAATCATCTGATGAATTAATGCACAAATCGACGAATGAATCAAGATATGAATCCTGAAACGAGTCGGCGTCGTGAATACTGTTATGAATCATATAAACGCCTCTGCCACTAATCATATCAACACCTCCGCCATCAATCATATCATCAATCAATTCTATTTATTTACTTATATAAATATTATATATATTTTAAAATACATCTTAATACTATAACATAATATTTATTTCTTATATACGCCATAGTTCAATCCTATTAATAATTAATCATACTGGCATCTCTGACATCAACTGAGTGAACTTCAATCCCAGTCGGGCAAAAACAACGTCGACTGACTAACATTCACGGAAATAAATCTGTAAGAAGAAGAGACGGACCAGATTAGAGAGTTGAGAGCACTGCATTGCCAGATGTCCCAGCGTAGCGTCGGTAATCTGTCGTACAACAGACAAAGGTACACAAAGTGCAAGGTACATAAAAGTGGAAGGTACACAAAAGTGCAAGGTATACAAAAGTGCAAGGTACACAAAAGTACAAGGTACACAAAAGTGCAAGGTATACAAAAGTGCAAGGTACACAAAAGTACAAGGTACACAAAAGTGCAAGGTACACAAAAGTACAAGGTATACAAAAGTGCAAGGTATACAAAAGTGCAGACTAAATATTAATGATAATGATGGTTCGTAATTCAAGATCGCAAAACTAATACAGCAAAATAAAATTAAGATCATCAGCAAAATCATAATTAACATAGGCCTAAGTGAAACTCTAAAAATGCGATTGTTAACACCGGAAGCTCTTCCTGGTACAAACCTCTTCACTACATGTTTTTTATCTTTTCTATGCTCCCCATATGTTTATTGAAATAAATTGATGATGATGATGATGATGATGATGATGATGATATTGCTCTGTCCGAAGACAGGTCCTGGCGATGGTTATTTGTCTTCATGTATTACTACGCATGACTTAACCACCGATCCACTAGACCAGACGAGCACAGGTGGGCGGCCAAAGGTCCTTCCTATACAGGCAATGGAGTGTTAACAATTTGCCCAAGTTTGCTACTGAATACAATCAGTCATTGCAGGGAGGCGAACCCTCTACCTCCTCGCTGCGAGGCGTGCGCGCTTAACGACTGACCTATTCGGTTACTCCGAACAAATTAACATTATGCAATGATTTTAAAAAAAATCATAGTCAAGTTCTATAATATAAAATAATTGCTAATGCAGTTTACTTACAAGTGCGCACTCCTCCAGATCTAACTTCTCAAGAAGGTGACAATTCTACACAAACAAAATAAACACTACAATCTTAGTCATCATCATCATTATCATCATCATCATCATCTTCATCATCATCATTATCTGAATCCAATTTGAAACACAACAATATATTGGCTGGATTACTACAAACAAATCCTCATTGCAATAATCATAATCGTGATTATCATATAATTAGGTGAACTCATATCATTATTCACACCACTAATCACATAATCATCATTCATCGCTAAGACTGGCATTGTCTACAATTCGTATTCTAGAACTAATCAAAGCGGATTTACGATTTTTGGATTAATCATCGATTTTTAATGAAGCAAAGTTTGCAAGCCCTCCCAGTATCACGCTGTCAGTATTTCCAAGCACAGTGGGACACCTTGAGGGCGGTGTGATGTAAAGCCTGACGTCACTGGGTCACAAACTACAATCTAAAGCACTAATTTAAAATATAAAGTTCCTTTCAAGGGAATGACGCAAGAGGCAAATGATAGCACTTCATGATAAAAAACACAGTAGCTGAAAATCAATGCATTTCAACATCAATCATATAGGCAGCTAGTAACCAATACGAACTAATGCGAACTAATACAAACTAATACAAACCCTCGTGAGAGCTTGGAATCCACTGTCTGTAAACTGCGAACAACCTGCTACTTCTAGTGTCCTGTGTTAGAGACAAAAAACGTCAACTTTTCATCATCGTCATCATAACCATGTATTGTATTATCCTGATAAGCAAAATCACAATTACAAGTTATATCGTATTGGTCGACCTGGTTTATACAAATCTTCCACCACTTTGATATTTCTATTTAGAAAATACTTCCATGTTCAAGAATATGCATACTATATTACCATAGAAATTTAACAATATCATATAGCTAAGACGTTACAATATTACAACTGTACTTCGCCCCACTAAATCAGAAATAATATTGAAGTGTCAGGAAGAGCGTTCTAACCGTAAAATCTTTGATTCAAGAAATCTAACTCTTAGCATGCTGCACATCAAGCCGACAGTGATGTAGTCAAGGCATTTTTCTTAGGGCCAGGGCATTCTTTTTCCATGACAAGGCAAGGCAAGGCATTTGGAAAAGTGGTCAAGGCAAGGCAAGGCAGTAAAGTGCCTCAAGGCAGCCTCAAGGCATGAAATCAAGGCCAAGGACTACTAAATTGCTGTAGTCAAGGCATTTTTTTCAAGGTCATGGTATTTTTCCAAGGCAATTTTTTCAAGGCAATACATTTGGAAAATTGGTCAAGGCAAGGCAAGGCAAGGCAGTAAAGTGCCTCAAGGCAACCTTGAGGCAAGGCATCAAGGCCAAGGACTACATCA
>JAQFYQ010000816.1:0-15194 GCA_034694885.1 Buchholzia appendiculata | reverse complement strand
ATACATACGTACGTACAACGTCGTACATACATACATACATACATGCATACATACATACATACATGCATGTATGCATACATACATGTATACATACGATATCTAATTGTCTGTCTGTGTTTGTTGTTGCATTTCTTACAAAATTTCTTCTATCTTCCAACTTCAGACCCCTAGCTCTAACCGTGGTTGCAGTGTCTGTAGTGGTAATGTAGCCAAAAAAATTGGTGTAAGGAGTTCGGTTACATTTTTAGTTGTTAAGATCAGTTGTCAAGTTGTTAGGACAAACAATGTGAATGTGATAAGTTGATGTAACTGTGTGAATGTAATTTCTTTTCAGGTGATATGGTACAAGAGAGGCCACTTGGTAATGTTTTGATTTATTATTGTCAGTTTTTATGACCGTTTTTGTATACTTGATCAATGCTCTAGTAATTAATCACATGGAATTTTTCTGCTGTTGAGTTTGTACTTGTGTATATTTGTATATAATAAATAATATTTATTTTAGTGATTATTAGATCAAATAACCTCTCACTCTCTCTCTCTCTCTCTCTCTCTCTCTCTCTCTCTCTCTCTCTCTTATTTTGATAATTATTGTTGTATTATTTCACAGTGTGTTCCTAATTACTGGCTCCCAGTTTATTTGAAGAAGTTATCTTTGCTACTATATTCTGTGTGTATATCTTATGAACTTATGAATAAGAGGTGCAATAGAGGACTGAAAAAGAGGTTGGTCAAATGTTTGATTTGGCCAGTAGCCTTGTATGGCTGTAAAATATAG
This sequence comes from Buchholzia appendiculata, assembly GCA_034694885.1. Classification (NCBI taxonomy): domain Eukaryota; kingdom Metazoa; phylum Annelida; class Clitellata; order Enchytraeida; family Enchytraeidae; genus Buchholzia; species Buchholzia appendiculata. The sequence continues at coordinate 14,416 of JAQFYQ010000816.1, read as the reverse complement.
ACCTTGAGAAAGTCAGAGAAGGATAAGTTAGAAGCATTTGAGATGTGGTTATGGAGAAGAGTGGAAAGAAGTTGGCAAGACAGGAAATCTGATGAACAAGTGCTACATGATGTGGGAGAAGAAAAAAGTATGGGGCAAACAGTCGTAAAGAGAAAGAAAAACTGGATTGGACATATGTTGAGGGGCGAGGGATTGTTGAAACATGTGATAGAAGGCAGAATTGAGGGAAGGAGAGGACCATGAAAAGGAAAGCAGAGGATCGCGAGTTGTGGAGGAAATGGATACCATGGACCTGCCTTCGGGCAGAGCACTGATGATGATGGATGTCTGTTGCAAGTCTGATAAATTTCTGCTATATATGTTTATTAAATGTCTGCTATATGTCTGTTAGATGTCGGACAAGTATTGGTACATGCTACTGCTCGGGGCGGTCATCATATGGCAGTGTATTGCAACGAATGTCTACGTATTCAACTTAAAGCCGGACGATCACGGTACAACAACGACAGCGACAACCGCGACAACATCCGAAACAACTCATCATCCGTTCTAATGCAGAAGAAGTCACTGATCTCTTTCTAGTGTGCAACTGATATACTCTATGGTGATTGTTGACTGTGGTGCGTTTTCCACCGTTTAAATTAGGTGTTTGTTTTGATCTTTTTTTGTTATTGTTGAATCTGAGTTCTTGATATTGGTTATAGATATTAGTAACCGAGACGTGGTGCTGTCAGCTGTGGTCAGCACTTTGTTTCGACTGGATTATGTGTAACATTGGAATTGATAGAAGTTGATCATCTAGATTCTTGACAGGAAGAGCATCCAGCTGTATGTCTGTGCTGAAGCAGAACTTGTTACATTCGCGATACATCCGTGTAATACGTGGTCCATGGTCTAGTGTTAGCACATCTCGATCATTTATGGTGTGACTGGCTATGTCTCGCCGATGTGAACAAATTGTTGTAACTGTTATTCGTATGTAGATGCAAATGAAGAGACTGGAAAATTACTGTTGTAAATAATATTTCTGCTTGATCGGATGTTGAAGTTCATTCAAATAACTCTGTTCTTGCAGGTCAATGGTACAGCTGATCTGTTTGTTCGCTTTGCCGAGTCTTTGTAAGCATTCTGTTAGAAACATAATAGTGTTATAGCTATAGTTTTGATTGTAGCAGAATCATATTGAAAGCAATAGTGTCCAAATCGTAATTGTTTAGCAACATTATGTTATTTGTGAGAGAAAAAAATAATTATTGTAAATATTTTAAGATATACAATAATATTGTATATCTTGATTAACTGTGATTAACTGTTTATGGCAAATGCATATACCAATTTTTTGATCGATTGAACAAAATATATAAATTTTTGCTAACGCTAAATTATACTATGCCAAGTTGAAAAGGTATGAAAAATGATGATGAATATGGATGAAATGATGAATATTTAGACTCTGCAATGACGTTCGTCAAGAGTCTTGACACGATGTCGTGTGATTAGTCAAGTAATGAGTTCTAACAGAATTTCACAGTAGCTCTGTAAAAAAGCTCCAAAGCGGGAATAAGGAGTTTCAGCGAGTTCTCGGTGTCATGAAGACAATAGTCTCAATCAATATCCAGCAAGAGCATCTGCAATCTATCGGAAACTAGAGGCATGCAATCTATCACAATCAAGTCGTACAGAGAGAGATGATGTGATAATTGATCGAAAGTTTACCGATTATCATCCAGACATTATAAATGTGAGTTTAGATATCTCGGTGACACAATGTGATCATGGTAACTTATTGAGGAAGATGGGATTAGGATAAGTTCTTCATACTGAAAGTAGTGTAAATTGATGATGATGATACCTCGGTTTTCCTTTAAATCGTTGTGAAACGAACAGGATAGTGATGTGATGTCAAACACTGCAAACTAACGGTAGAAATCAAACATGTTTATCTGCTAAAAGATTTACTGCAATATGTGTCTATGTGTATTTAATGTGAAATTGCGTGTACAGTGTAAAATATAAATGTGTCTGTTGATAATGTCCAAGTTATAAAGTTGTAGCAGTACAAAGATTACAATTCTGCAATTGTCATGATTATTGATTGTTGTTATTGTGTTTATTCTGCCCAGGCTTTCCTTATGCATAATTCCATCTACCACATCTTGCCCTCTTAGGGTTCGACGCCCCCAAATGTTTCCTTAAATACACCAGAACAGTCGTTGACAATTTCTAATAAAAACCTCACAGTTTGTCAGAAATATTTACTTATTCTTGGAGGGAATACCATTTTTGTTTACTTTTATATGTAAACGCTTCGCAAAGTATCCTATCTAGTACAAGAAATAACACCTGTGTAACACAATTACTATAAACAATAAATTAACAAGAGAAAAATAAAATTGATCACAGAAAATTTAATGTGCTACGAAGTATATAAAATTGACATGCTGCCACTTCTATAACACTGCATACACAGTTGCGCAATCTTGAATTGCAACATACACAAATTGCTAAATATTGAACAATATCAATACGTAATGCAACAAAAGAAAGCTTGTGGGACTGGGTTGATACCTGGCGACTTGCACATACTCTGTCAAGCCATACATGAAGCCTGATTTACGATGCTAATTTTATCACTGTGGACCCGCTTTGTTACTACTATTATACAACGCTGCAACGCTTAATAATGTGTATAAGATATTTACGCAATGCAGAAAACAAAATTCCATCTAAAATAAATGCTGCATAGATGTTGTTTCGTGGCTGAAAATTGAAAGGCGGTAAACATGGCAAGAGTAGTACTGCTTTACAAGTGCAAATAATCGAGTACTGGATTTAAACAATGGCTTTCGCTGTGGTCCTAATCTACGTTAGATAATCATGCCTCCTCGAAATCAATACTTTGCTTCTCATCACGACATCGGGGTCAGGATATTGATAAAGTTCACTTGTTTGCAAAACATGAATCAGAATGTAGATGTATATATTACTAACCGACAGATTTAAGTAAATACAAATTCGAGTTTTAGAATTAACAACAAATAGAAAATTATTAATCCACTGTTACACTGAAGTATCACACAGAGAACAAGTAAACTATGTATAAATGTCCACACTAGTTCCGCATAGCCCTCTCCTCACTCTTTCCCTCTCGCCAAATAATGGCTTTGTAATTGTTATAATTCCAATAAAACAACACTGGCAGGGTCAAGTTTTGATAACCATTCCCAAAATAATCATCCTCAATAATAATTTGTATATCTATGCAACGGATAGTAAATTCTTTTATGTTTTATGTCGAGTTATCACCAATAGCACAAAATAATTCACAGCGGTTCGATATATCAGACTCAGCACAATGACATGTGATTTGTCAATCATGAAATCAGTCAAACCATCAGTCATAATGTCAGTCACACCATCAGTCATAATATCAGTCAAACCATCAGTCATCATGTCAGTCAAACCATCAGTCATCATATCAGCCAAAGCATCAGTCATAATATCAGTCAAACCATCAGTCATAATGTCAGTCAAACCATCAGTCATAATATCAGCCCAGATAAAACAACAGTAACGATCGCCCACACGAAATAAATAAATAATAATTTCTTCCTTTCTTTTTTTTTTCATATCATAGACCAAACAGAGAGCTTTGTTAATTCCATTGGGGAAGAAAGTGGAATTATTGAAGTTCTAATTAATGTTATGCTCTGCATAGTCTGCCGATATAAATTACACAGAGCATCTCTGCATACAACCCTCCGCAGTACAATCCATGGGCTGACAACTAGCTTATGCAAATAATCACTTGCATTTAATGTAAACTAATGTAAGTTAATTAACTAAATGGTTTCACATGGTTTTAACTGGTTTAGTAACAATCTAAGACTAAGATGACTTGGGTATAATGTCCATGAGAAGAGCCCTCTGGGGCATTAGTTACAAGTTATACAAGTGCTCAGCAAAGACATCTTGAAAATAGTAGAAAGCGAATAGTAAAGCGAATAGTAGAATATTATAATAAACGAGTGATGATGATGATGACGACGAGAGCCACGAGCAATGCAGAAATGAGCAACACTGAATGTTGGACGAAAATGGCCAAGCGCCGACTGAAGAAAAGGGCCAACTGAAGAAGACATGGGGTAGACATGGATACGTGAAAGTAGAACCCTGAATCTTTCGCTGCTCTGAATCTTAGTAGGCGCGAGGAAAGGATGAGAGATGGAAAACATTCCATACAGTCTTCATTGAACTTGGTCTGAGAGCAACTAACTCGTATACATACACATATACAACATCTATATACACAACAAACCTATCGACAGAGATAACTAAGACATGATTCTTTCGCATTTCCGAGTAAATATAACTAACAGTTTACACAAACACAATATTAATAAAGAACGATTATTATGTATATGCACAGAATAAAATACATAAACAATAAAATAGATAAAAATATTTCATAACGACATTTGTCAACAACATAAATCCATGCAGTCTTATTTTAACAACAAGTTTACATAAACCTAGCAAATTGCCACTAGATAATTATCTCTGTAAAGCGTTGCAAACAGACAAGTAACACAGCAAGCGAATTAAATCTGAGCTTTGGGCTATAAATTCGTTTTATTAAGTTAAAAATGCACAAAGCTCAAAGTTCCATGGTGATGGCTCATCGGTGCATATTACTATATCACATCCCCCCACCCTCCACCTAGGGTGCCCCGCATCTCCCCCCACATCTAGGTTGCCGAAAATATAAATATGCAGATAAAGCTGGAAGAATTTAGCATAGCCTTTGAGCATTATATCCCAGAAATATCATCGTTAATTTGTCAACGAAAATAATATATGCCAGCAAATATACACAGCTTAATGTGACATAATCTTACGAGGCATTGTAAGTACAATAAGTACACTGTGCACAATAATCAACGATCAATGCAAATAAGCAAACGATCAACGGAATCAAAGCAGTGTGCAGAATAGTTTCACGCAGCACCTACAGAAAAGGATGTCCCGAAAATTGCTTCAAAAAATTGCGACAATATTAACGGAAAAGTTTATAAACAGTAAGAACGTGAGAAAGTTGACGAGAAATTTCACAGATGACCTCGCTCGCGTCTCCCAATCAGTCGGTGTACGGACTCGAGTATGATTTAGGAAAGAGTCCGCGGACAGTTTTATTTCCTCGCGTGACCTCGCCCGTCCACCAGTTCGGATCTTTCTTGTCCAGGACATAGATTATATCTCCGCGCTTTAGTTCCAGCTCTTCCGGATCTGACGGATTGAAGTCGTAGCTTGCGATCACTTTTTGCTATAACAAGAAATTATTCCAGCACTTAAAATATATAATGTCATTATTTATTATATAGATAAAATAACAAAAATATACAGATATCAATAAAATATAAAAAAATGTGAACCAATTCCATAGGGCATGCAATAACAAAAATACAATTCCTGAGTATTCATCACAGCCATACACAAGTCAAATCTGAAAAAATTAAAGAAAACTTCAATTAATCATGAAAGTTCTCATGAAATAAATTAAAACTTCAATTAATCATGCAAAGTCATCATGAAAAGTTATCAATTCCATATACGTAGTGTAGTTACTTATATCTATATGTTTCTGCAATTCAGATGATGAGTTCCAGTGAACCTAACAACATAATTTCATGAGGAGGGGGCTGAGACCACCAGGTCTTCCCATTATTTTAATTCATGTCTCTGAGCAAAGAAGAACAAGAACAAGACAAGAAAATAAGAGTAAGATGAAGAGCGGCGACCAATAAGAGGAAGCCTAGCACAAACCCGACTCATGTCAAGCAGATAGATGGTCTGTGAGCGACTGACGGTAGAAGTTCTGTGGAAGTGCACGAGCTCGTTGATCGAGTCAAACTTGGTGACCCAGAGGAAGTACTTGCCACCGGCATCGCGCAGAACCTTAAAGTGCTGCACTTGGTTAGCGAATCTGCGCAGTCAGAGCATGCATACAGACCATAAAAGCAACACCGAAACTACAGTCTTAAAAATATTAACAACAATTTGTCTAAAATCATGCTAACAGTGTATGCATCAGGATTCTTTATAGTCTATCATAGGAGAAATACTTTTCCCAGTTCTACTACAATTATTACTGAAGCAGTTACACACACTTGAATGCATACACAATATCATCAAAATCGCCATTCATCGTCCAGAAGGTTACATAGTAAAGAAGATAGATAACTCACAAAATTTCCGCTGAAATTGTTGGAACTAAACAACAACCAATCAGCGTGTTTCATGTCAACGAAAATGGGATGGGCAATAAGCTATAACGGTCGTCGATTGGGCCACATAAATTAGGTCAGACGAATGACCAATCAGCGACGTCACACCCCCACATTGGGATTGGCTGTTTAAACTTTCTAGCTTGTTTCCTTATCTTCAAGTAAGTTAAGCTCTTTATCTTCTTTACTATATATAATCTTTGGTACAGACTGACGAAATCTGACTGTCCACAGTTAGTACAACTAATCACAGAGTGTGACACTCTGTGATTAGTTAGGAGGGAATTACGAGCAAGCACACTCGCGGTGAATAGACTCTGCAGAGCACATGCGTATGATAAGCTGCATTTTTATTGAAGCAAAGTTTACAGCCGGATGCCCTTCCAGGTGCCAACAATCTCCTTGTCGAGCATACAGAGGAACAAGACGAGTCTATTATGATATACAGATATATGAAGACAGATATCATTAAGCTTACATACACCACATGTTCTGAATTACTGTGCAATCTGAGCCATAACTATAGTTCCTAGGCTGTGCTTCTTCTAATTGATGTATTTTGTAATTCCAACATGCATATGCACGCACGCACACACACTGCACATGTGCACACGGCGTCATACATGAATACAATAACTGAGTGTATGTGATTAATGAGTGCACAAATTTATATTGCTGAACCATTGAGGAAGATAGATGATTAACAGGCGGCTTATGTTCTCTGTAGGACAGAGTTGTCATTGTAATCAAAGTTAATTGATGATTGAATACAGCACCAATAGTTTATCTCTGACCTCTCAACATCAAACACTACATCCTGGAAGCTCAATTACATCGCGTATTTTCTGATGATACCAGTAACATTTTGACAGCATCCAAGACAAAAGTAAATATTGTGATCCCAAAATAAATAAATAAACTCTTTAAAAGCGCAAAAAACTTAAATTCTCACCTGAACAGAAACTAAACATAACACTAATAGCCAAAACCAACACTCACCTTGATTAAACTGGTTAATTTGGTATTTTTGTTGAAAAAAGTTCAGGTTCGGGTAGAAACTTTTTTTTAGGCCTTAGGTTAGAGTTGGAATCGTCCTATATTGAATAACATTGTTTCCACAATGAAGACCCTAATATAGACGCCTGTCAAAATGGACACCTGTTTAGGCACCAATATTTTGTGGAGAATCATCCATATATAGACAAAGTAATTGTGCATTTGGGGTTCTTCTTGCTTTCAGGGTAGAATAATGCAAACAATAGTCTATGCACATAATCATACACTTAATTAGCAACCAACATGCACGGTCGTTTATGAATGTAACTTGACTTAAACCCTCTTTAATTTAAATTGTACACATAATTAACAGATTGTGACTTGAAATTATTCCACAGGTACAGAATTATTGTAACAATCAACAGAAATTAGCAGACAAAGTGGCTAGTGTACATATCTAAAAATAATTATGTCGTGGAAAATGAAAGCAACACTCATAACAATAGTAGAGAAAAAGTCGGTCAATAACAAACGATGATGCCCACTGCATCTACTTTGACACAGGGGAAGGGCAATTTTTCCAGGACTCTTGAGCCAGGGGAAGGAGTTGTCTGAACTTGGATAGGGACAAAACCACCTGGATCTTGTCAGCCCTGAGGGAGCGCAGGCCCTGGGAAGTGATTAACGGATTTGAAAAATTGCAACCATAGTTTGAATAGCTTGACATGTGAATACTGATGAGCATTGCGAGTGGTGTGATCAGTATTCAGATGGAGTCAGTGGTTATTTAGAAACATCACAATCTACTATGCCCTACAGCTAATCAGAATTTTTATAATATTTAATTTTTTAATCAATTTTAAGATGTGATCACACACACACATTCCATGCTATAAATATAATTTCACAAATCGCATATTTGTTAGTAGTGAACGAGAAGAAATGACTCTCGAGTCGTGACTCACTTGACTGAAATAGAAAACTCCCCTTGAGTGCTCTCACACGGTCGGACGAGAAAAGCCCCGTCTCTCTGAAGGTAGTGGCCGCTCTCGTTCTTCTCCAGTAGAATGTTCTCTGCATCTCCGCGACTGATCTGAGTCATGTACCAGCTGTACACAACATCCACACACACACGTAATGCTCTGTCATTTCTTCACGGCCTCAGAAATATATCAATTCCTTTGTCACGTAATTACTCCATAGTGATTAATATATATTACAGGATGGTACTAAAATATCAAAATGTGCAACACAATAATCAGACACCAAAAATAGCATAAAGCATTCACAAGAGGTGATACAATCTGGGCAATTAATATCACCGTCATTATCAACATCTGTTTACTTCAAATTTTCCATCATCTGCAGCATTCAGTGTCAGCTTTCCTTGTTAGCAAGATAACTGTTTGGATGTATACGTAACTGTTGACAAAATGCTGTAGTAATTTGTAGCCTGGTTGTTTTTTACTTATATAAATAAAAGCAACAGACTTGACTCTCAATCCCCACAAGACCGAGAGTTAAGTCTGTTGCTGACCTAACTTGGTCCTACCTGACATCAAGAGATCACCCAATGTTCATTTTATTTAACATATTAACCCATAAAGAAATTAGATGTTGAAAGGCAGAATTTATAAATTATATCATATTTACACCAAATTTGCCTACAAGTATGTAGCTTATGATTCCAGACTAATCTGCCTTAGTTATAATAAGTTCATGCACAAAAATGACATTCTGAAAAATAATTGTAGCATTTGTTAAAATATTTAGAAGACAACTTACAAAGGCAGTTTCAAATCAATGTAGTTGCTCGGAATGTAGCCTTCTTTGCCTTTATACTCAGCTTTGTACCAGTTCTTGTCTTCTTCTTGATTTAATATCTACAAGGAAAATCAGTAAATAAACTGTTGAATAACAAAACGCAACAACACCTCAAAATTCAAAGGAATTCAATTCCCAGTTCAGGGATTTCTTCAACAAATTCTTAAACTTAAATCTGAGCAGAAACAAATAAAATTTTAACAACATCAAAATGCAGTGCACATATATTCTAAAAGCACTCAACCTTAATTAACATTATCATGAAACCGTAATCAAACACAATGCACAGAGCAGCAGTCGAAGCAATTAGACGAATAATTATCGTACGTTAATCATCATTTTATACTACCAATTGAACCATTCTATTGCATAATATGAATGCGAAAATGTACTGCAACAAATTCAACTCTGTGTCAACAATTTCAGAAAAGGAAGTAAAGATCAAACGACACAAAGATTAATGATCTCCGTGACCAAAGATAAATGATTTCCGTGGTCAAAGATCAATGATCTTTGTGATCATACAGCAATGATCTTTGTGACACATAAGACTATGACGTGCATCTTAATCCAATATAACTCCAAATATTGTGAAGAACAAAAAACACTCCAATTTAATCAAGAATACATAAACATTACTCACTTTAACTTTGATTCCTTTGACAAAGCTCAGCTCATCATCAGCGGTTGCGGTGAAATCGTGCTTTGTTACTGCTTCCATATTTCAAACTAGTTGACGTTAATCTTGTACACACGTATACCACTACCGGTACCAATTATACATGCTCTAGATAACACACACACAAATCGTTCAAATGGATCCAAGCTAACCTTAATCAGCTTCAAATAGTTTTTAAATTAAAGAAATAAATTAAGCTATGAATGATATTAAACGTAGTAACGTATCCGTCACCAGTTTAAAAAATTTACTTGACAAGTAGCGTGTTGACAAGCATATTGCACACTTGTGCCACACTCTACTACTAAATAGCTCATTCTAAACTTTAGTAGGCCTACACTACATGGGAAACTGTTAGGGTTATGGTCAGGGTTATGATTGGAGGATATGGTTACAATTCGGGTTATGGTTACGGTCGGGCTTATACATTTTGCAAGCATTAAATTCTTAAAGAATAAAAATGTAAACAATTTTGTTTAAATTATATTTCTAGCAACATTTTCTCAATCAGTGTACTAAAGTGTAGGAGAACCGGTCAATTTTTACTTGAAAGGTCTAACTTCAACTTAACGCGGAGTCCGGCATTTGAAACAAAGAAAGACAAGACAAATAGTCTGACTCGTCTTAACACCGTAGTAAAAAGACAATCCCCTCTGTATTGATTGAATCTCAATTAATAACTTAATTCTCTAACTGCATGGAATCAGGATGGTTCTGAAAACTGGATCTAGAAATTTGTTCTTCGTGAAACCTGTTCAAGATTGTCACATCAACCGCTTGTACTTCTATTCCACAATGGGCTGCTGAGGTCTACCGTATATTCATTCCTTCACCGGCTCATACTTTACTGCAAGAACTGTATCTGCCTGCGTCCATGCAACATCCAAACTATACTGTCTTTATAATTATTAAGCTTGAATCCTGTATGCAATTAAGTATAAATAAATCTATGCATGTATTATACCAATCTGCATTACACGAAGGTGGACTAGGAAGATTTGTCTGCGCCCATTAATAACGAAATGATGCGATACGACAAAACTTCCTAATCCCAACCAGGAACTGAAACCAGGAAGTAAATAAATAAAATATAAACAATCAAATTCCAGTTCTTGCACAAAGCATGTGATCAGATGTTTTCGAGCAATGAAGTGTTTCTCAGCACCAGTGCCCAGCTTCACAATCTCAACTATACTTGGCCTTAAATTAAATATAATAATTATTATATCTGCAGTCGCACATTTCGAAATTGTACAAACTGTAGGTGCACTGATCGATGTACTGCCTAAATATGCTAAGACTGATTTTTCCGATAATTGTTTCCAAATTTAAACTCACCAACTTCATCTCATTTTATGCATGTTTCAGCATGCATCTGTCATATTTTTATACAAGTCAGATCTTCGGCAGCGTAAGCACTAAGCCGATAAAAAGTGTAAAGTGGTCGAACCTGGTGGAACAGCACGCGGAATAAACATAATGGAAGTGTCATGAATAAAAATGCATTTATAGTGTGCACTGATGTAGTCAAGCCTAATTTTTGTCTCAAGGCTAAGGCGAGGCCAATGCACTAGGCCTATTCCAAGGCCAAGGCAAGTCAATTAGCATTTGGAAAATTGGTCAAGGAAAGTCAAGGCAAGGTAGTAAAGTACATCAAGGTAGCCTTGAGGCAAGACATCAAGGCCAAGGACTACATCACTAATAGTGTGTTTAAAGTGTACGGATACGATGATTTAAATTTTCAACTTTTTGGTCTGACGAGCGGAGAGATGCGATTTTGGGGCCAAAAATGGTATAGGTCCGTATGAACTATTTGATGCTTATATAAAACTCGTGCCACTCGTGGTACTATAGGCGTTCGAGCGGTGTAACAAACTGGAAAGTGGGAATCAAATTCCCACACACAAGTGATCGAATTATATATAGATCACCTATAGCTTCCATTCCTAATATTCAAGTGAAGAATAGATCTTCACTTTAAAAGCGGAAGAGCCATATGGCATTAGTATTGACTTCTTATCCGATTGCAAAAGGTGCCTTAGGAATGGAAGTTGGATTACAATCAAAATATCCGGTAATTTTCAACCTTTAGGGAATCCACGTGCACTTAGACCTAGATGTAGATCGAATGTGGATTAACGCAGGGGACCTATCACGTACAGCAGGGAAATTGGAGCATCTGTGGCCAAGTTTCATAAGCATATGGGGCGGTTACATTAGATAGAAGCAAAGTGCCTGGGGGAAGTTTTTAGATGAAAATAGTGTTGTCTTGAGGTGCACCAATTACCCTGAAGGGGTAATTGGAGGAATCTGGTGCAACATTTGATACATGTTTGACGATTAGACTATTTCTCTCATTTTTCCTCAAGGCATACAACCAGATATTCTACGTCTTTTCTGACAATCGAACGTGTAGTCAAATTTCCATGGCTTTCAGAACTTTCAATCATAACGAACTCAAGGTAGACGACGACAAATTCAGCGTTCATCTCAATATGATACGCTGCAAATATATATTTCAGCGAAATATGATGTGGTAATTTGGTAAAGTTTTATGTAGCGTGTAATAGGCCAATTGCTAAAATAAACCTCTTCGGACCGAGAGTCTATATCTATACCCTCTCCTGAAACTCGGGCATTGTATCATATACAGAAGGTGCACTATATAATTATACTCAGTGTCAGAAGCGTTCCCTAATCATTGTACTTTTGTACGTGTATTCACGGCTTTTGCAGAGTAAACACTTCGACCACTAACCATAACTAGATGAATGATAAAAGCCTGAACGCCTAACTAAACATTAATGAATGAAATTAATGAATTAATGAATGATTTTAACATTAATGATTAATTATGAAACCTTTAATGTACGACTTTTGTATGTTAAAATGCACTCTATAACAGGTCTTACTCTTATTTCAAGATTGAGAATAATTTCTGCAATGGACAAATTATCAGATCGTCCGCTCCCCCACCCTCGATATATCAACCTATTTTGTCACAAATCCCACGCTGCCTGCCCTTCTCCGGGAAATCGAGCATCGTATCCTAAAGAACGTGCATTTTACTCACTCAGCACTGTTTATACTCAGTGTCAGAAGCGTTTGTTAACTGTTGTTCTTCTGTGCACGTGTTCACAGCTTTTGTTCTTGTTTTATTTTGTTTTATTTTGTTCTTGTTTTTGTTCTTGTTTTAGATCTCGGGTCCGCAATGCAGAGTAAACACTTCGATCACTAAGCATAAGTTGCATCATTAAATGCATGATAAAAGCCTGAACGTCTAACACAACATTAATAGATGTCTTGGTCAAAGATTATGAATAATTTCTGCGATTGTAATCGATTTGTTAAATTTGCAATCTGTCACAATTCCATCGCAATCATATCTGTCACAAATAATAATTGTGAATTAGAATCATATTTCTTGTGATCTTTGTTCTGTCTTATTCTTCTGGTCTCTATGAATCAAGTGATTCGGACGTTAAATCGTAGCGTAATAATTGCTTATATTGTCAGCCGATAAATCTGATCAGTAGCAGCGTTTCAAGCGGAAACGGAATTAAATTCGTTATTACATTAAAGCGAAGTAAAATTTGAACTTCTTAATGGGTATGAAAAAAAGTTGGAATTTACTGGTCATGTAGGCTACTCAGATCTCGAGGATCCAGTGGCAGCACATAATTATGTAGCCTACTATTATTGGAAGGAAAATTGTGTGGTAAAAGTACCAGAAGAAGATCAAGATTAACGTGGACAGATGAAATCAGAGGTTGGACACGACTAGCGACATAAGAGATTGTAAAGAGAACATCTGAAGATAGAAAACGATGGAAATCCATAACTTAGTAGTCAACCTTCTTTTAGAAGATGATACGTGATGATGATGATGATGATGATGGTGATGATGATGAATAAAATGTGCCAGGTTAAGATCACCTTAATCGTGCATACAATCTCGCGGCGGGCGGCAGGCCACTAGCCTTTGGCCACCAAACGGGTATCAACCGTTGTGATCAATCACGTGACACGTTTCAACAAATTACAAGCATCCACGTCATATAGTTATATTAATAAAAGACTCCAGGCCACATCCGAAATAAAATTGTTTAATTCAGAACTCAGAAGTAAGTTAGTCGTTGATTATTCAGATAGTTTTACTAAATTGCAACATAAGTAGTTGAAGTTGTTGAGCTTCGTTCGCTGCCTCGAACCGACTCGACTGACTCCTCGCTGCAGCAGCCAGCTTCACTGCTGCAGCCAAACACTCAAGCACCGTTCACACCACTACATCCCCCTCCCCAACACAATGATTCAGCTTCCAAAGGATGATGAATCATACATTTCAAAAACTTGAAATTAAGTAGCGATAAATTTGAAAATCAAGTAAAATTTAAAGTGCATAATCCATGGGTTCGAACCTGCTAAAACGTTCTTAGCTGCTTCACAAATGCAATATTAGTTCTAGCTGCAACAAATGAAACCAAAAATGTAGATTCTAAAAAATGTAGCCGACTTATTCCAACCTATAAGTCATGAGCTTTACTCCGCATGACTCTTTCATTTTTTCTTTTCTTGACTCCATCAGTTTTTTTTCTTGACTCCATCAGATTTTTTCTTTTCTTGGTTCCATCAG
>JAQFYQ010000815.1:0-15200 GCA_034694885.1 Buchholzia appendiculata | reverse complement strand
CTTCTCCCACATCATGTAGCACTTGTTCATTAGATTTCCTGTCTTGCCAACTTACTCTTTCCACTCTTCTCCATAACGACATCTCAAATACTCGAAGATAAGCGTGTATAATACTGTAAACATACATATGTGCGATTTTGTAAGCCTTTGACTGAATGTATGTTTATTATAGCGTACACCCGATAGCGTGTCGATGTCTGGAGTTGTTCGTGCGACACACGAGCCTCGTCTGTCCGCTCGGGGAGGGCGGTAAACTCCGTCTTGCTGCCGACTATGCTCACATGGAGCAAGCCATCATTCCATTCTGCTTCAAGATCTCAGATCTCGGCAGATCTTACCGTCTCATTCGCGCCGTTAGGTCGGTCTCAATGCAGTCGTGTGGTTTTCTAAGCAATGTGTCATCAAAATTGGTATTTGGATCAGTAAATTGATATGAATCTTGCAATTGTATTAGTAATGTTTGTATGTAGCATTTCCTTCGCTGCGTCGCTACAGGCCGTGACAATCGGAGGCGCAGAAATAAAATGCTTTGTTTTTCTATATTATAATGATTTCAATCTTGGATAAACTATAGCTAAATTAATTTGTTGATTTGATAAAATTTAATGAATGCTGTTTTTCTTGCTGATTTAGACCTATGCTGTTTCAAACCCCGGACCACATGGCAAAGAGTCAAGCAGTTGGCGATGTTGTACCGTACAGCCTTGTTCTGAACTTCATGTTCAGTCGCTCATATCCAGCTCTCAAATCGCCGTATCAGGTAGCTCTCTATAACTAATTTAGCTGTTTTTGTTTTCAATCGTCACTAAACATATGTATGTATTTATTCTGAATGATTTGGATTCATTTAAAATTGTCTGGTTGATAAACGACCGTTAGATACATCATTGCAGCTATTCAGTTAAGTTACCTATAATGTTAAATTAGTTGTTGCGTTTGAGGCGGATGTTTCCTGTGTTGTTGATGAAATGAAACATTGATTGGAACTGGCCATGGACTCATTGACTTTGAATATGTCCAATCAAGCTACAAATACTGCATCTCACAACCGTGGATCTTTGTTCCAATCCTATTAAGGTGATCAGCAACAACTATGCGTCCATGACGTCACTGTATTGTGGGTTGTACTGTATGAACATAACTCTCTCACAGCTATTAAATGTATTATTTGTGTTAAGTTGTTTCTATCTTATTGCTATAATGAGATACTAGACTTATGGTAATGACTCATTCCCGAACTGTTCTAGAGTTATTGAATTGTGTTTTCCTTACGTCTGTATCTAAATGACGTTCTGTACATTGCAGTCGGCCGGTTGGTCTTGTACAAGGTACAGCCAGTGGCTCGATGAACATCCTACGGAAAAAGATCGATTAAAATTTATCAGGTTTGAATATTATAAATGTTTAGAAATTTGGTTAAATTAATTAGTGTGAGCTATTCTTTCATTTTTATGAACGTTCAAATAGTTTGCGCTTAGTGGATCATTTTTAATACTTAGTGAATTTGAAAATACATTACTTTTGTGTCACAAAATAATTTTTTTATTTTGGTGTGACTTGTAGCCTAGTGTCATTTGTCTGATTTATGGTGTCACATGTTCATGTGTTTGTCAATTACACGCTATGACTTCATGCCAAACATAGAAGGTACTTCAGCTAACAACAGTCTGCAAGAGTATTGAAGTTCAGTTGCAGTGATAACTTGGTCATTCTGTGTTGATAGTTAGAATTATTGATCAGTAAAACTGCATATCCGCCGAAATAGTGAAAGCAGCTAATCAATATAACATGTACAACTCGTATATTTGATTTTTATGCTAAATTTTTTTACCTAGTTTTACGCTTATTTTATTTTAGTGCTATTTCTATGTTGTAATTGATGCTTAGACGTCTAATCTTGAAGAAGAAATACTGGAACGACGATAAAGCTGTATTATGCCGGACAAATTCTAAGGATACAAAACTTCTGACTTGTTACCAAATGCTCTCTAGATCCTAATGTGAAATCTTAGTGGCACGCAATACTCTATTTCTATTGTCTTAAATCAATTGATATCAATAATGCAAACAAGTCTTTCTTTTCAGAAATTTATACAAGCTAGCGAATTAGTACAAGAAATTAAGCGTTTAATAAATTCCGAGTTAGTATTTAACTGTTTAATTCTTGTATAACAAAGCAGTCGTACGTCTGCCCTCTTCTGATCTCTATGTTTACTTAAGCAAAATGCCAGCAATTACTTTGGCAAAATGCCAGCAGTTACCAATGTTATCTTCAATGTTTTATAATGTATCTGGCTTTCTTTAATTGTTTACTTATGTTAGTTTAAGATGCAAAATGTGTTTGTGACTAATAGCTTGTGTTGTTTACTTGTAGAGGAAGTTTGGAGTCGTATGTACAAAGCGTGACGTCAAAGGGCGGCAAGGAATTTATTCCAGTTTATCCGGTCATGGTCGACCTGTTACAGAAAGGTCTCCAGCAGCACGACTGAGCATCTCTCTCTCTCTCTCTTTGTGCCTCTCTCTCGTTCTCTCTCTCCTGCTCGGAGATGATCAGTAGATAACTGATATTAGTGATTTGTACAGTCTAATGGGCGACTTGTGTAAATGGGTGACAGGTATTAATCGGAAAGTAGTTTCATTGCAGTGATGAAAATATATCTAGTTCGCTCTCGAGTTATATTGTACTTCATCACTGTTTCACAAAATGATAATCTTAAATTTGTAATTGATCATCAGGTGAACAAAAATACTTGTTATAATTTATCAGTTATCTATTTTCTTCAGTGTCTTTAGCAGCACTTGTTTGGTTAAGACAGAAGTGCTGGTGCATTACCCAGCACTCTTTAAATCAGTGAGAAGTGCTTGCACTTTGAGGCAGTTGAGTAGTTACAGACACTTTCTTGGATTCGTGTTGTTTTGTGAGTTCTCCGGAATTGATGCAAAGCGAATGTAATAAATAAGTGTTTAATTATTCTAGACTTTATTTTACTGTACAGAATTAATGGTGTATATAGATAAAAATGAGATTGTAGTGGTAAATTTTCCTTGATTCAATGTTTAGCTATTGCTATGCTAGATTGAGCGATTTATGCCCATGTTTTATTGGTTAACTGTTGGAAGCATGAATAAAGAAGCACAGTTGACTGACTTTTTTTGTACGAGTGGATCTGGTGGTCAGATAAAATAACGTTTTTGGATAATTTGGTTGGTCATGGCCAGATCTCAGTGGGTCGGATTTTAACAGCTTTGGTGAATCGGGTGTGATAAGTTTAGAAATGAAGATGTGCAATCATCCATAACTACTTGCAAAGAATCCCTTTGATTTACTGATTTCAATATTCGACTCTGTGCTCTCACAAATCTATTGGTGAAGTACCAGTTGTTTAATTTCTTCTTGCAAACACAACAACACAATAGCAATAATTCATCAATTACAAAATTCAATGCAAATACAGATTTACCAGGATAGCAGCGTTTTATCATTAATCACTTTGACGTCATTGATGAACATTAGTTTTGAAACAGCTCTCGTCGCGCATACGAGAGGCCCACGAACTGTGTGTTGTGTAGTAGAAAAATTTATATTATGCTGAACATTCGGTACAGTTTCAATTATTAATACAATAAGCCAAGAAATAGGTATCAGTTTATAGAATTTCTAGTTATTGCTAAATTAATTGTATTCTTGCTGCTTGTCGGCAGATCCATAATTTCTGGAATGACATTCAGCATCTCCTGGTTGGGTCAAAAGTTTAGTGTGTAAGGTCAAGAGTGGGTGGAATCAGGAGCCTTAGTGGTTCGGGTCAGAGTTTCTGTGCGCCATGTCGTGTCAGAAAATTATCCATGTCCAACTCTGATTTATACCAAGGTAACAGGCCAAGTTGTTAGAAAAATTTATATCATAATGTAAACTGTTCATCTAAATAAATAGTGAATGGTGAAATTTAGCGATCAAGCTGCTGAAAATCAACCATATATTGCTTGATGTCAGTGACACTCAAATTTGTCTTGAAGAATCGACGCGGATGCGTTGCATGCTGCATACGATGCCTAGCAACAGCCTAGCAAAGGTAAAAACTCTTAGTAATACTGGATGCCAGTAAATAAACCATCAACATGGCCCTTGGTGTGTTAATTGCAAGCTATAAATATATGCAATTGGCTATGTTTTTTAGAATTACTATCGTGTTATTACATTCCCTCCCACATATACTATGCATGTGTTCTTCCTACAGCCCCCGCTCCCTCCCCCAGACACATACAAACAATGTACCCATTACAAAAAGCCAAGTACAATATACTGTTGATTAGCTCAGCTGATAGAGCTAGCAGCAGCCTGTTCTATAAACAACTTCCCGGATGCAGACTCACTATTTGTTAGTGAATGTAAATTTATACCGCCGCGACAATTACAGACCGACAGAGCGGCGGCGGCTCTACTATAAGACAGAGCTATGCAGAATGATCCAGCACTCAACCCAACCTACGAACACCTACAACCTACGAAGTAATTTAGTTATTGCCCAAGTTCATTCAATTATTTGTATGACTTGTAATTATTTGTATGTTATATTTAAACATTATCTAATTCAAACGTCTGATGCAAACATCTGATTCAAACATATATGGTTCTATTTGCAATGTATAAATACTTCTGGTGATACTGCTGCTTTTGTCTAGCCTTTGATTTCTGTAATATACAGCTTAGAACTTTTACTTAACTAATCCCACACCCTCCTGGGGAATCAATAAAAGCAGTGTTGACCTATAAAATTGAATGTCCAGCAGTGCCAAATAAACTAAATTGTACACTATTAAGTGTATGCATTATAAATGGTCTCGTGTGAATCGAAGAGATTTGCCCGCAGTCATGTCATTTTATGATAATAGCAAGCTATGCGCTAATGGCTTATTATGCTGTACGTTGCATTGACATCCTTTACACTACCGCTTTAGGCTTAATGACGTTCTTGTTGCCAAAACTGTTACCTAACTGTTAACTGTTGAGTGCAGCTACGCTAACACTCAACTGTGGTTAGGTTAGGAGCAACTTGAGCAAGTTCATTTCTCCGCCGGCTAGTCACAAATTACATTAGATATTAGAATGTGAAAAAATCTCAAGGTCAGCCAAAGAGCAAGTCTGATAGCGGTCGATTCTAAATAATTACCGATCTAAAGTTTTCGAGCAGAAAAATGAGTAGTTATTGAGCTATGCATTCTGAAATATGGCGCTGCCCCCAAGTATTAAACGCTTTGTTGGTTGCAGTTCCCAATAATATGAGTGAGTAGGCAACTAGGCATGCCTTCATGGTAGACGGAACTGCGCATTGTAATTGTTTTATTACCATCGTAATCCGTTACCAGGATTGTTATTTATTGAAGTCACATCTAACAAGCTTTGCAAGACAGAACTTAGTAACGTAGACGGCCGCATTTTAAACGATTTTACCATTTTTAAATGTTTAAGTCCCTGACAGGTCAAATTATTTTTGTCGTGCATGTTGTAGGTACAGCGAAGCTAAAGTTTTCCGAACGGGACCGCGCCCTTTATAATGGCTAGGTGTTTGTATACTGAGATGAATAAGGAATTGTGTTTATACTGTAACCTAGAATACTGGCACTGTTAGGATAGTTTTCCCTCTAAGTAAGCGTCTAATCAATCAACGGCAACATAATTGGACTTCAGTGAAACATGAGACAACACAGTTCATTAATTACTTAAACAATCATTACACAAAGCAGCTGGTGGACTAGAACACTGTTCTGAACAACAGCTATTCAGTTACAGCTGCTGTGTTACAGTAGCTGGGTTACAGCTGCTGTTACAGTAGCTGGGTTACAGCTGCTGTGTTACATTAACTGGGTTACAGTAGTTGGGTTACAGCTGCTTGGCTACAAGCTGTTACAACTGCTGGATAACAGCTGCTGGGTTATAACAGTTAGGGTAGAGCTGCTTGGTTACATCTGCTGAGTTACATCTGCTGAATAACAGCTGCTGGGTTATAACAGCGGGGTTACAGCTGTTTGGTTACAGCTGCATGTTTGCAGCTGCTAGGTCGCAGCTGCTAGGTTGCAGCTGTTGGGGGGTATCTAGTTTTATTTAAAATGCAAGAGATGGTTTTCACTTTGCATAAGTATTATATGTTTATTCCATAAATGGACTATATTTATTAATCTAGTCGTAAATGACTCTGTATCATTGTTAGCATGTTTCAGCGTCATGGTCAAATGGTTCGCGACATTCTGATAAAAACTGTACACAGACCCAAATTGTATTAGTGTCAATGAACCCATATATAGTGTACATGAAGCTTTCGACTTGTTCTGCTAACAAAGCAAAGAATGCGGCTATCGTTCAAATCTAACTGGTAAGCCTATAGTTCAAAAGCTGTTGTAAAGAGGGACCATTCAATATTTACGACGTTGTGACAGCTTTGACCTACTAACATCACGCAGATTCTCATAATTGCTGCTTTCCAAGTTTCCACAGACGATAATGTAATTTAAGCAAAAAATCGATGCCGTTGTGCATTAGAAAAGTAAGTTTTGGAATATTCACAACTAAACTGACCCTTTGAATAGAGACTTTCTGAGACTTTCGAAGTTTTCATTGGTCAATAAAGATGTTTGTTAGAGTGACCGTTAATGTTTGTGACAGTGTCGTACAGCATTACATGCGATATCAGTAAATGTGCCTTTGTGCTGAGGTTGGAACTTTCAAACGCATGATTATGTCGTCGAGCACATGTAAAGCCTGTGTTATAAGAACTACTGTAACTAAAATGTTAAGCTAATGTGAGAAATCGGCACAATTAAACCTGGACACTATCACGCTTTATCTTTCTAACAAAGTCGATAACACAAGTTACCTCACTGTCAACAGAATCAACAATAGTTGCTAAAGTATCGAAGTTTACCGTTCAACAGCTAATGCAGATATGTTTTAATTCCTTTGCTGATCTGGTCGAGTTTCGACTGCGGTGCTGGTACACTCACATTCACCTTCCTGGCGTCCGTAAGCCCGTTCCTTCTTTCACGCAGGCGTTCGAACGCCGACGGCTGCACAGTTTCTCCATTTGATTTTGCATATGATTGGTGATTGTTTATGTTATCATATTTTGTCACTATCGGCTCTGACGTCATATGCACGTCAGAAATGACGTCACACGCTATCGGTGTTTCACTTCTGCATTCTTCCAAATTAGTTTCTATATTGGAAACAGTGCGATTTGCCACTGCGTGTCCATTTTTGAGTTCGATCTTGGTTACATCAAGGATGACATCCGGAGCGTCCGGCACTGTATCCTGGGCTTGATCCGGATCGATCCAGGGCTTGTCACTATTTGCTGCCAGAAGTCCCAACTGAAGTTTGCGCAGAAGTTTGAGCTGTGGCAGGCTCGTAATTCGCCTCGGCTTGATTCGAGAGTTGCCACTTTTAGACGCCAGCTCGAGTTTCTTGTGAAAACTTGATTCATCTGTAGTTAGTAAGCTCTGCGTGGTTGATTTCTTATCTAAATCCTGATAGAACTGTCTCAACTGATTGAAACTGTCATCGTTTAGCCGTTCAGGTGACGACACAGGTCTTGTCTTTGTCACGTGCTGATGAAGCATCTTCACAATAACGCTAGAGTCAGAGAGAGGTCGTTGAACTTTGGAACCTTTCTTCTGTGCTTCTCCACCGACAACATCACGCCCTGCAGCATTCTCATCAGACTGCTTTAGCTTACTGAACAGAGGTAACGTCACCGTTGAGAGAAGGCTACTTATTTCTACCGTCAGGTTATATTTAGTGTGGTTCACGTCAATAGCTTCATGTAGGTCACTTGCGCTACAGCTACTTTTCTTAGATTCGGCGATAGAATTGCTACATGAGACCGATTCTTGTAGCTTCTGTAAAGATGGCGGACAGCTTTTAGAACGATTACGTTTCACCACTGTTCGTCTTGAAATAGAGTTAGTTGTGTGGTTGCATGGCTTTGTAGAAGCCTGTGCAATTTGCAAGCGTTTCAGCTGCGTCGAGGCGACATTCAGCAGATCTCGATAGTAAACACTCCACTTATCGTCAGCTTGTGAAGTACTTGATGCTCTCTTGATTCTCTTATTTTCATCGGTCAGTCGTTCCACTTCCGCAGACAATTTGGAAATGCGTTCTTCAAGCAGGCGCTTCTCGGCAGCGCTATTCTGCACGAGCGTCGCGTAGCGCTTCTCGCTCTGCTGACGCTCTGCGCGAAGATGTTCGCAACGTTTCATTAACTGTCGTGCGCGATTCTTCAACCGGTCGTATTTCTGTTCTTCTCTGTCGCGAATCTCGTCCTGCGCCTGTCGATAGTTGCGTTCTTGCTTGCTGAGTTGCTCCACGACTTCGCGTCGCTTTGCCCTCTCGTAGATCGCCCGACGTTGCCACACCTGTGCACTGAGTCGAACACTTCCCATAGCTTCTTCCAGTTCTTCCTCGTACGACGCGTTGCGTGACGCCGTAGCGGCGATGAAGCTCGTACTACGATGCATGAGGAAGCCACTGCTCGCACCGCGAGCTGCCCGATCCGGAGAGGCCCTGGAATTCCGCTGACTGTCCACAAGGGTGTCCAAACAATCCTTGCGCAATGTTGACTGTTTGCTTCCACCGGTGGCACGTTGATGCGTCTGATACTGTGAAGGCCAATGTTGTGGAGCGTCATACGAGGACGAAAGTGCTATGTTATTGGACAGAACACGCGGACTTTCTTCATCAGGAGAGACGATGGGAGAGGCGGACAGTTTACCGAACGTTAACGGTTCTGATCTTCTGCGCGCCTGCAACGTGGCGCTCTTGTGTTTAGGAGGAGATGTACTAGTCTGACCCGCAACCTCATTTCTGAGTACTTCTCTACCTACGACCTCCTTTTTAAGTACCTCCCTAGTACTCCCGACTCCCTTTTCAAGTACATCTCTATTGTCAATGTGTGCGGACGAACGTGGAATGCCGCTGCCTCCCCCTCGAGCACGAACAATATTCCTAGCCATGGTGCTGTATACCTCGGGTATCTTGCTTCAATCAGTCTGCATCAGAGTTGCATCAGGTCTTTCAACGAAAACGTACTTCTGCCGGTATCGGCCGTGATGCTCTAAACATATGTCATCACAATTCAATTATAATTCAAGTACAGCCCGACCAGGATGTACTAGACGATACAAGTACTTGTAGGAAACACAATTGCATCTATTAGCAATTAACATCCCTCAACTGCGCCGTATACTCGTACTGCACTTGGGTATATGTGTTGCAAACTGGCAGCGCAATTTCATGCATGTGATGTAGTTGTTTAAATAATGACTGCAAAACGTGTCAAACAAACAACAGAGTCAAATACAATCATTATTTAGTCACCAGTCATGCGATAGTAAAATAAACAAATCTGCTCTTCATATTAGAACGAACAAATTCAAAGTTAGGCCTACATGCGTCTCTTGTTGAAGAACAGCAAAACACTACTGTAACAATATGTTTATTTTTAACAGATCTCCCTACGCAAAAAGGCACTAAGTTTTGGTTAATTTTATTTTCATATTATTTGTGATAGGTTATTAGGTTGTGATAGGTGTCTGTCACCGTGTATCTGACCTTAACTAAATCAGTTATTTATAAACTACAATTTAAAGTTCTTAAAATCTTCTTAAAGGATACAGTAGCTGTGTGAAATACATGATAATGAACCCAATGAGATTAGGGCGTTACAGTAGATTCAACGTGTGACTAGCAACGAGATTGTTGAATCAGGAATGGCATTCGGCCGTAAGGTTTTGCTTGATTCTAATTGTTTATGAACTCGAGCATGCTCTACTACAACTCACTCCTTCCGGACGTGGTTATAGAAAATTCTGTCTGATAACCAGACGGGAACATAATAATGATAGTGTCTAACATTAAAGCATGGCTCTTCCTCAAACTTATAAGGGTGAAATTCATGTAATAGGTATAAGTAAAATTAATTCCTATAATAAATCAGTGTATACCAGTAGTTACCAACCGGGGGGAAATCCCCCCAGGGGGGGATTTTGACATCCCAGGGGAGGGGGAATTGTGAGGTGATGTAAAAATTATAATTCTGCATTTTCGATTTGGTCAAATGTAGAATCATAACCCAACTAGATTTATATACACAACATATGCATTATAACTATCCTTCATTATACTAAGTATATCCTCAATAATAATTTATGTAACAAGAAACAAATAACAAAAAGGCTTCTAAACTAGATGAATTCCCCCTTCGGGAAATTGGAGCATTTCAAGTGAAATTTTTGTAATGATAAATAAATTCTTCAGTTTTGAATGATGTTTTTGCAATGCATACAATACATATGTATATGAAAAATTGATTGGAATCAATGATAACACAAAGAACATGGTTAATAGCATACTCATTGAGGTAAAATGTTGGTAAGAGAGAAAGTAAGGGTGGGGGAGGGGGAATTTGCGATTTTTTTCGGAAAAAGTGGGGAATGGCACGACAAAGGTTGGGAACCCCTGGTGTATACGGATTTAATTTGTTTGGGAAAACAGTCGGACAGAAGTAAAAAAATCTAAGTCGGTAAAAAGTTGTTGACATGACGTCAGTAAGACCGAGTAACGTGACTCAACATCTACTTCCGGTCTTCTTCCTAATCTCAGACTTGATCTACACTTCAGCTGTAGTCTACAGTTGCTTCACAAATCTACAGCGCACTGAACGCAGGCAGACACAATTGTTTTCGTCATTCGCCAGTTTAAGCAAAGTTTACATTTTGTACATGTGGTCCATCAGTAATAACATCCACACTAAATGTCCTCTGTGCTGAATATAATTCAATCAGTGCGTGTTGGCCTACGGAATCTCCTTAAGAAATTATTATATGCTCGAAATTTTATCATTCGATAATTATAATTGAAAGATCATATGTCAACAATGAGTGTCCGAAGTTTCAGCCCCGCCCCGGATTTTTGTACCGTTTTTAGCAGGCGAAATTTTGCAACATGGTATGCAGTTTCAAACTTCCCGACTGTAAAACAGGAATAATCATAACTATAACTTTTGTACACTGAATTAATTTTATTTATTGACTCAATAATTGTAATAATGAGCATCCATAGAACATTTGTAAAAGTTAACATGTTAGCATACAGTTTTGAAATTTAATTAACTTGCATATAGTTATCAATAATAATCAAATATCAATTTTCTCATTAGGCTAAATACACACAAATTATGCATTTGGCTATTGTAGATATTTAGACCATAAAGAGGCAGTCATCTGAATCAGATCTATTAATCAGCCATGCTTGATCGCACATTAGAAATTATAAGAGTGAAACAGAATCGCTCAATAGCAATAGTTCCCAACCGGGGGTGGGGATTTCCCCAGGGGAGTTTTAACACTCCGGGGGAAATGGAGAGAAGATGAAAGTTATTGTAATTATACATTGGTTATTTGGAAAAGAAATAATAGACTTTATAGATATACAAAAAATATTTATGATCAGAACAAGGTTTCTCAACTGGAGAGTTCCCACTTTGTGGAAATAGACTGTTTTGAGAAAAATATTCTTTGCGCGTTTATATTTGTGGTTGAACTATTCTGGTGGGCAGAAAGTTTTTTGGATGCTATAAAATATCTGTTAATTGCGCACTAGCGTTTCAGATTCTCCTCTAAATTAAAATATTTGTAAAAAACTCAAATTATTTCACTCAATCACGTAGTACACAAATAATTTAATATCCACAGGGGGGTATTACATTATATTTCATTTTTATGAAATATAAACGAATTTTTTTGCAATGCATATACGTGCCGCTTAGTAGCCATAACCACTGTATGTTCACTCGCGTTCAGACCATCATCACAGCATGCTTACATACAATTTATGATACAGACCATCATCAACACATGTTCACTTACAGATCGTCATTAATGCTTGCTCATTTACATACCATTATCATTGCATGCTCGCTTGCAGACCATCGTCACTGCATGCTCACTTACAGATCATCATCATTGCATGCTCGCTTACAGACCATCATCACTGCATGCTCACTTACAGACCATCATCACTGCATGCTCACTTACAGACCGTCATCACTGCATTCTCACTTACAGTACTGTCATCACTGCATGCTAACTTACAGACTGTCATCACTTCATGCTCACCTTTAGATCATCATCACAATGTGCTACTGCTCACTCAAGAGCTGGGTACTTTATTTCACTTTTGAATTATATTGAATTCAATGCATTTTAGTGTGTATTTAGAATTGTTAAAATTTATTATTTACTAGTATGATTATTGTCCGAAAGAAAGTTTATCATTATTTGCAAGTGATGTTAGCATTAAAACATGATTAGCTATTTAATAGCATATTAATTAAGCTGAATTTCGGATAGGGCGATTTCTCGCTTTTTTAAACGTGAAGAATGGCAAGAAAAAGGGGGGGGGGATAATATTTGTTTATAACCCTGATATATCGAGTAGAATTAAATGGATTTGCTAAAACATACTGTATAGTCGAATGTTTCAATGGTTGAGTGTAATCATCATAAAAAATGAATTAATGCATAAAGGCTTTAAGTTATGAGGTCATTAATCTACAAAGGCAATACTTTACAACAACAGATGTCACGCGACACGATCGTCAAGTCACGTGATCTTCTACATCAACTGCGGTGTGCAGTTCTTAGTTGGGCATAGTACGTTGAATCAATCAATGTACTCTCTCTCTCTCTCTCTCTCTCTCTCTCTCTCTCTCTCTCTCTCTCTCTCTCTCTTCTTAACCTCGCTTTTTCTCTATTCCCTCCCTCCCTACCTCGGATCCCTCCCTCCCTAAATAGATGAGAAAAAAACTTTAAAAAATTATAAATGAAAAGTCGTGCAATTATTGGATTAAAATCTCCGGTGATAGCTAAATTTGCTCAAGACGGTTTCAAGTATTTGCGCAGTTCAGGTCTAATACCGTCAATGGCTTAAAACACGGTCTTCATACTAATGAAAACTAGTGACTAATGAAAACCAGTGAAAACTAGTGAAACTAATACTATAGTCTATTAATCTTTTTTTCCCTCACAAATCTAGTCACAAACAGCCAGGGAATATTGGACGGTGGGGTGGGGCAGACACGAGCGGTTGAGCCAAGTTGGCTTACATATACATGCATGGCATTGCATGCACGCGTACAAGCTCTGAACTCTGCTGAAAAGTTAACGGCACGTGACCAAGGTCAGACCAAGGTCAGACCAATTGCATGACAATAGTTTTTATTCCACATCATCGTCAACACTGTCACCATTTTTGCAATCTTCAACTGTCGGGTTGATCGCAGATCGGTAAGAGCATGAGATTTATAAGAAAGTGCTATATAACATTCCATTGTTGTATTCGAGAGTATACCGTTGTGACCAAAGATTATACAAGTAAAGAAGATAAAGAACTTAAGGATACAAGCTAGAAACAGCCCATCCCACTTTTGGGGGTAATAACGTCGCTGGTTGGTCATTCGTCTGACTCTGACCTGATTTACTTAAGGCCCAATCGACGACCGTTATTACGCGCCCCATCCCACTTTGAGGGGTAACGAACGTCGCTGATTGGTTGCTGTTTAATATCCACGATTTTCAGCGAAGATATCGTTAGTTATCGATCTTTTTTACTTATTAATCTTTGGTTGTGACTAGCGTCTGCAACTCGGAACTAGAGAGTGACACGGTAACGTTTACCGCGGTAATTACCGTCTTACCGCGGTAATTACCGCGGTAATCTGGAACAAAATTAAAATTTTCCACATTTACCGCGGTAATGGGGAGCCGTGCAGCAGCTTTACCGCGGTAACAGGGAGACATCTCATTACCACGGTAAACCGCGGTTTACTGCGGTTTTACCGCATTGATCTCACTGATTTTTTTATATTACTACATTGACCAGTCATGGACATTAAAACTACAAATGACTATGTAATAGTGCTTTAAATGTATGGTATTTACTATTTACCGTCAAATTTAGACATACAGAATGATGATTAACGATGGTACGAGTATCAATTATCGCGGTTTACCGCGGTTTGCAATTATCGCGGTTCGCGGTTTACCGCGGTAAACCGCGGTAATGGGGAGAGAAATTGACAAATTCCCCATTTACCGCGGTAATGGGGAGCCGGACCGCGGTATTACCGCGGTAATGGGGAGCCAACTTGTACCCGCCCCGCGGAGTGGGGTGGTAATGGGTTGAAAAAAGTCTACGCGGGGCGGTAATGGAGAGCGATTTCCAACCCGATGTCACTCTCTACTATCAACCAAAATCCAACCACGCCATACCAACTATTCCTACTAGGCAGTACTATATAGTCGTAGGATATACTGGGTATACGGAGTATACCCACAGCAAATTATTAATAAGCACAATATACTCACTTTATACAGAGCGTATACCCACGGAAAATATGACAGTATACCCACAGTATACCCACAGTATACCCACTGATTTTTTACCACTAGACCACTGCTACCAGGCATAGTTCGTTTAACCATTAAAGAAAATGCTTGAAAAATCTTAAGTGAGAACAGCATCATTAGCAACTAACTTGTTAACTGTATTCAATGGAATAGTCGTCAGAAAGTTTCCAAGAAAAGCAATGAGGATCAAAGCTGGATCATTACTTCAAAATTGCACGTATTTGCTGCATTTATTTCAGAACAAATAAACTCCCACTAAAAACAACGAGGATCAAACAAACTGCTACTAAAAAATAAGAAACAAATAAACCGACACTAAAAATAACAAGAACAAATAAACTGCTACTAAAAATAACAGGAAACGAACATGAATTGCTCGCATAAACGAAACACATCAGATGTAATCGGCAGGTGGTAAAAGGAAGGTTCAGGTAATTACCAAGGCGTCATCACGGGCGGCCTTGGCACCGCCAGTTACCGGTGGAGGATCACGTCAAATATCGTGACCGCCGCCACGCGACGAGAGCGATACCTTAATCCGGGTTCTTTCCTTCGAAGCAGAAGCAGCAGCAGCAGCCGCAGCTGCTGCAGCCGCAGCAGTCATGGCGTCGTTGACAACCGAATCCTCTTAGCACTCCGAACACGCTCCGGCTACAATTTGTGTTACCAAGGAAACGCGTCTAGTCGGTGCAATCAGACAAGAAATGGAGTCGTATTGTTGGGAAAAGCACCCCCCCCCCCTA
>JAQFYQ010000814.1:0-15210 GCA_034694885.1 Buchholzia appendiculata | reverse complement strand
TAGTGGAATCCTGGCTACGATCCTGGCCAAACCAACATAGCAATCATACATTGTGGATCCAATCCAATAATAACCATACAATAGGTAAGCGCCCAATCACAATCAAGCACCTTGTCACCGTCCAATCACAATCAAGTGTTATTTAACCGTCCAATCACAATCACTATAGTATAAATATGTTTAAAATTGAATCCAAGATCTAAATTAAGTGTAGATCGGCAGGCACTGCCATGCAATAATAATGGTACAATCATGACTGATGTAAACTGAGGTGAAAGGTTATTGAAGCAAAAACAAGTGATGGCATCATCAGTCACGTGAGTGAGGTACAGCCAATCAGAGACCTCTGAGACCTTTGCTGCCGTCATTGCAAGAGTCCTGTTCCTTTTCGGTTAATGCCAATCTACTCTTATTCACGATCTTTGAATGAGTCACAGTTTAGTGAATAGTAAGAGTTTACAAGACAGGTTTGTCAGTGAATAGGCCTAGTGATTCGCTGTGAGGGGAAAGTTGCATCAAATCTGGACTGCGTTCTAGATCAATCAGTGTACATTATTATTGCAGATAAGAAGCATCAGTTTTCTATGCTGACATCTTATCTCATTTCAGTATCTCAGAACATGTATCAGATAGTTACATAAATGAAACATGTCTCATTCAATTAGAAGCTCTCTTTTGGCATAAAACTCAGTCCGCTGCTTTTTATGTCACCTGTTGTCCCTTCGAATTTGAAATATTCTAATAATATATTAATATATTAATAAAAAATAATAATAATTGTATGAAATATTTCAAGGAATATTATGCGTTTTGCATTTATTTCCTTTTTGCAGTATTCGCGTAATGCATGTAACAGCGCTGGACTTTACATAATTGCGACCAAACTCAAGACGAGTATTTAAAATTGCAAGTTGTAATTCTTTAATCTCCAGGCATAACGAGCCTGTAAAAAAGTCTTTAACTCGTATAGTCTAGCGAATAGGATCTAACCTGAGACCGAAACAGAGAGAAATCTGGACAATGTCGCCCGGAACTTCGTACTCTTCGAACACCGGTTCCGCGGTCTACAAAGTCAATAGAATCAATTCTTACGTCACATGTATTGATAGCATTAGCACGGATATACACTAAGTGCTTAAAATATTCATTTCACTTTATCTGTAGTTCATTCGATCATTGAAAACAACACAGGAGTCTACTTCTAGCAAGAAGTCAATGCCCACTGAAGAGATAATAGAAATGTAACATTGCATTGATAAGATATACGAGAGTCGAGTGATACATTCCTTCTTCAATCTGGATACCTGTGAAACTAGTACGGTCTCATATACGCTCTGTTTAATGTTTATTATGCACTGGCAATCTCCTTTTACTTTATTTCTTTTTTCTTTTTTCTTTCTCTCTTTTTTCTCTCCTCTGTCTGCGTCTTTGTCGTTCCATTGAGGGCGCTTGACTATCTGATCACTTTTTTTTCAAAGTTCTGAGGTTTTAGTTAGTGAAAACTCGACTTTGAATTCTTGTGCATTTGAATAACGCTCCAAGCAGATATTATTATGTTTTGCTTATGATTGGTCTACGACTCTAGATTTGAATATACAAGGAGAGTATTGCATAACAACAGAAGATTCCACTACGACCAGCATCATAAATAACAGAATTTAAGATGCTGAAGGATAAATATAAAATAGGAAATGATAATTCAATAAGTAAAATCAAGGACTGTTTCTGGGCTTATTTCAAGGCCCAAGTGGACATCATTTAATTCTATTTGTTATCACCTGCTGCAACTTTTGTGTTGATTTATTTATTTTGCTTTGTTTGATTTATTTTGTGTTATTTTGCTGTCATGAAATGTGACGAATTAAAGATTATATATAACATAATAACAGTCTGCAATGCAATTGAATCGACTAACTGATGATATTTTTATACGAATTTGTAAAATAAAGTAAAAATTTCACGGTTTGCACGGATTATTGGACAAATCCTCGTTTTGCTTTGCAGATTGAATCGATGAATATTTCAATTTTCAAAGCCGTAAGTACGGGTGTTTGCTTGTAGCCGCAGTTAATACCGAAAGCCTGATCAGTACAGGCTAGTTATAGACCTACATCGAATGATAATGATTTAGTGTCGCATTGTTCTATTTCATCGTCCCGTGATCACAATACATTATTTGCATTTACATTGCGACGTATGTATGGATGTTAAATCAATATTGCCAAAAGGCCAAAACCGCATCACCCCATCAAGAACACCCATCCACCCCCACACCGGCCATCCCCACCTCCACCCACTCATGACAACATTAAGTTGGATCAGTAACAATACTCACAGAGCGATTTGTTTATCACACAGCGAAAGCTGTCCTGTATGATTTATGAGAATGTATTCAACGATGAATATTAAATCAACTAACAACTTTCCAAGTCCGTCGTCGTGAGGAAATCAATAGAAATATAGATAGTAATTTATTTTGTTAAAATTTATTGTATTTGCACCAAGAAGTGACTTTTCAACCACTGCGCTAAAGAGACAGTGAACTTTGAAACCAGTGAATCTCTACGATCTCTTCAGTCTCTCTTACTGCTTATTTATAGATACTCTTCGAAAGTAGAACAGCGTCAGTGAGTTACGACTTAACCCGGGTTCATTTAGAATTAGGAGAATCGCACTTAATATAATAATTATCAAGAAAAGTAATATATCCTGAAAAAGTCTGATTAACAACTCTGTTAAATCATGCTAAGGCTAAAGAAGCACAGACAAAATAAATCTAAACAGAACGCTGCAACTATCATCACAAGTGTCTTAGTTCACTGCATCCTCTATCGAATCTTCTGCTCTTTGTCTCTGCACAAAATTGGAATCAACTGCGTTATTAAATGTCATTAAAATTAGCATTCGCTTCTAAAATAAATTTCTAGCATTCTAATCAAATAACCGTGTAAGCAACATCAACATCAACATCAAAAAACCTAATAGTTAGTAATATAATAAGCATAAAAATGTAATGCCTGCAAGGTCGTCAATTATCGTATGATTTATGCGTGCACAGTGCCTTGCGTAGGCCTATTGCATGACCTACCGGTCGTTGTGGAATATTGCGAGGTAATAGCTACATGCAGAATATTCAATTTTAATTGAAGTGCTAATTGCTTATGACTTTGTTCAACTTATTGTATGTGAGTATGGGAGTAGTAGTATAGTACACTTATTGCTCTAATCTGCCCAGATTATACTAAGATCTGAGAATCCGCATTTATCCAGTTTACACTCTTCAACAAAGTTCTTGCAAGACGACGTCCACTGCATCCCAACGCTTCTCACTACAGTCAATATTTCTGCAGCTAAGTCGTCGCTTTTCACGGAACACTGAATTATTTAGTAGTCAATCAAGGCCATCAGCAGCAGGACGCAGGGTGTTTACAGATGACTTTGTTAAAATAACGACCGCAGGGAATTCTTATAACGTCTTCAGCGGCCATGCAGCTAGGCAATGCAATCAAGCTTGAGCAGGGGACGCAGGGACTATAGTATGTCTGGCGTGACAGGGGATTGAGTAATGAGATTTAGAGATTATGTAGACAACCAAACTGAAGAATTATAGATGAGTTATTTGAACGAGTATTTCTTCAATGATATTAACGAAACAATTCTTGGAAGAGTTTGGCGCATGAGAATGATCTAGTTGAGTTTACGATGGGCATTGTTTTATACATGCATACATGCGTGATGTTTCAGGTCTGATGAAAGAGATTAATTCAATTTTCATGCGAGCACATAGTATAATCATTTTATGAATTTAATTCACCAAAATTGATTTGCAGCAACACCAATATAAACATGAGAAAATGCATAGTCAACATAAATAGTTTACGCATGTCGAAAAAGCACTTAACTGATATATTACAGCAATGGAGTCAGTGACCGAAATTTCTTGCCAACACATACTAAATCCAATATATCCATTAAAATTGTTGGCTCGCGTGTATTTTAAATGCAAATACAAATACAACTGACAGATTTATTTCTGTAGTATAGTATTGCCGCACGAAATTAATAACACAATGCTATACAATAATATTGGTCTCTATCAAATTCATCAGATCATCAGACTAGCTCTGCGAGTTAAGCGCGTGACACACTATGCATGATCGTTGCACGAATCTTGCAACATTGTTGCATGCATAATCGGTGCATGATTCGTGTAACGATTATGCATGAGTGTGACACACTATGCATAATCATTGCATGCAACAATGTTGCACGAATCGTGCAACGATTATGCACGAACGCGACGAGAAAATAGAACACGTTCTAGTTTCGTTCGTGCAACAATGAGTCGCGATTCATGTAGACTCGGTGCATGAACGACCGTGACACACTATGCATAATCGTTGCATGAATCATGCAACTTTGTTGCATGCATAATCGGTGCATGATTCGTGCACGGATTATGCATAGTGTGTCACACGTTTTACGCTGCTAAGTAGGTTGTGAGACAGTGAGTGGTCACTGGGCATGGTAATTACTAATTAAAACGCGAATGATGATAGTAGGTACTAGGTTCTGCTACACTACGCAGCGCAAATTACCGAATGAACGCAATTCAATGTGAATTCCATCCACGACATATTTTTTGGGATGGGTTGTCTGTTTGTGTGTTTGCGCTTAAACCATTTTATTTTATTATGAATTTGTTCTTCGTTCTAACGAATTTGTTTCTTATACTTGTGGTTTTTCCAGTCGTCGCCACCACCCGCTCATCAGACAAGTTTCATTTTTAAAACCTTTGCCTAGATTAAATTCTAGCAACGGGACTGAGTCCTTCCACTACATTGAAACGTTAAAAAATTAAATATATTTTTAAAACTTAAACGTAAAAACTCTTCAAAAGTTACTGTGGTGTAAAATCTACGAATTTGCAGACTATAAACTACATAATAATAAACAACGCAAAAATAGTCATGCAGATAGTATGGTCTACCTGAAGTAAAATTATTATTTTTAATTATCCTGGACCCGATCATGTTGGCAATTTTGAGCTGAGATCGAAAAACATAAAAATTAGAGGGCACCATTTAGTTGGCAATTTCGCATTGCATGAAACACGTGAATCTAGAGACACGGAATTTGAAATAAGATGCAAACCTCCCCTAACTCCCCTCCAAGCAATAATCTATGGTGCACTGAATAATTATGTTGATGAACATGGAACATATTAATGGCAACTGCAGTTTCTCAGCACGTATAATATATACAGGATGAGTAGAAAAAAGTGCCCCCCTTACCGAAATTTGAATAATTCAATAGCCAGTAAATATTTTGTTACCAAAATTTACACACTTAAATAGCAATCAATTTGATCACATATCTGCCAAATTTTATCTAAAAATTATCACCCATCACAAAAAATGACGCATTTAGTAAAAATCGTCGAATTTAAAAGTCAACATAAGACTATTCAACCGTATCACCACAGTATCCTTCGCGCAGCCACAATGTGCACAGTATCCGTAGCGATCCGCAGCATGTTTTTCACTGACAAGAAAATGTTTTATCTCGATCCTACTAAGACAGGCGGACCAGCTGTCGGTTTTGGTCTGTAGAAAAGAAGAAGAACGTCACTTTTCGTCGTCTGATCAGACAGCGATCAAAGTTCTCACGCAGCGTGATGGTGTCTTCAGGAATCTGCTTCATGGGGAAGTGTCGACTGCATTACGTTAAAGAGAAGGTGAAGGCGAACAGCAGTTATTATAATGATCAGCTGATGCCTCGACTGATTGATGATTGCCGGCAACTCATGCATAACGACTTCCTGATCAGCAGGATGTTGTACCGGTGTACACCGGCTCACACTTCAAAGCAGACGCAGGACTGGCTGGAGCATCACTGTCCTGAATTTGTCAATAAGGATGAATGGCCGCCGAACTCGCCTGATCTCAATCCACTGGATTTCTATGTCTGGGGAGTTATGCTGGACAAGTACGACAAGCACTCGCCGAAGCCAAAGATCTCAGCTGAACTGAAGATCGTATTGCAACGGTTATGGGATAGCCTGTCACAAGAATTCTTCCAAAAGACAGTTCTTGTGTTCAGGAAAAGGGTACAGGCATGTGTCAGATCTGATGGTGGACACCTCGAACACCTGCTCTCGTAGCACTTATATTATTAGCTAATAGTAGCTAATAGTAGCACTATTAGCACTAGCATTAAAAACGGTTCTTTTCAGGACCACCAATAAAAAATAAAATGTTAAATATCTCAAAACTAACAGATTGCAAAACGTATTCTTATGTTGACTTTTAAATCGGCGATTTTTGCCAAAAACGTCATATTTTTGTGATGTGTGATAATTTTTAGATAAACTTTGGCAGATATGTGTCAAAATTGATTGCTATTTAAGTGTGTAAAATTTGGTAACAAAATATTCACTGGCTATGGAATTATTCAAATTTCGCTAGGGGTCATTTTTTCTACTCACCCTGACGAAGAGATGCAGATGTAGAGCACGACGTTAACTATATAGAGCAGCGCCGCGCGCATCAGATCGTCATTTGTAAAAAGAAATTCTGATGACCGGATGTTCTCACTATATCACAACGCTAATTACTGCAGCTTTCAAGCCCAACAACATTATTTCTCATTACTTCAAGGCTAACAACAAATTAATTATGCTTAATTTTACCTACCCAGTATCCATGGCACTTTGTTGTCTCAGTTTCATCAGCAGTTGTCTCCTCAGTCTCGGATCTTGCATGATCCTCGGTGACAAGGCAGGCTCGTTGAGGATATCCATCGCCATGGCGTGCAGTTGAACCCTTGCCCGGAGTTCGAGCGCCTGCTGGCGACTCTTCCACTCCATCTTCCAGAGCCGAGAGAAGACAGCGCTGAGCAACCACATAACACACGTTGTTGCAAGGCAGACAGGACCGATGATCTGTAGGGGCAGGCGCGCGTGCTCTATGACGTCAAGGTTGGCGAACCCGAAGATGGTCATGAGAAGACCGCCGATGAGGAAGGCGACGGATAGGGTGAGCATGAACCTTCCTGCCGTCTCCAGTGTCGTCCAGCGCTTCGTCATCGATAGCGGAGTCGGTTTCGCTTCGCTGCATTCTATGGTGGAGAGGGAGGAGCGTGAAAGCTGTTCGTGGCAGGGCGGTTGCAGGGTGTCTGCCTGAGGAGGTAGCTCGTAGGATGTGGAGGAAGGAGTGTGAAGCTCTTCTACGGTCGGTAGCATCGTGTGACGCTGCTGTATTACCTGATCTGCTGTCTCTGTAGGGCTATCTACTAGAATAGTAGATGCAGCTGAATGAAGTTTTGTTTTCTAGAGATGCGAACTGATGACCGGTAATAATCCTGTAAACTATCACACAAACGTGACGTCATTGCAAGTGGTTGAATTTAATCAAACACATTTACACTGGTTATATGTATAAAATTCACGCTACTGTCCTGGGGGCGGGGAGATAGCTCAATGGTAGAGCACTGGACTCAGGAGCAGTCAACTTCTCTCGGCCGGGGTTCAAACCTCACTCAGGGCAGACAAATTATTAATAATTGTCTGTTAGCTGCCAGTGGCGCTTTGCTGTTGTGTGTGTTTGGCTCGGGTCTGTTGAATAATAAATCTCCCTACCCTACTCCTGGCATGGCCGTACCAGGAGTCCAGCACTTAGGCCGTGTTACCGAACCTACTGTGTAGCTGACCTGCGTGTCGTGCCGGTAGGCCGTATTTCGTATAAACTTGTAATTGCATAAACTTGTAACTTGTACAGCGCCCTCGTGATGACTTAGGTTATAATTACGGCGCTTTATAAATTGTCCCCAATATTATTATTATTATTATTATTATTATTATTATTATTATTATTATCATGCTATGTCATGTCATGTCATATCATGTTATGTCATGTCATGTCATGTCATGTTATGTCAAGTCATGCCATGTCATGTTATGTATTGGCATGCAATATTCACACCATATCTGGTCATGCCATATATTTTATGGCATGGAATTTCAAATCAAAACAGGATATGACACGTTAGGCAAAGTCACATCACTTCATGCCATATCTCGTCACATCCTGGGCCGAGTCTTGAAGTATCATGATGAAAGTGATCTGTTTAAGTGTCGGTCCAGCTTTATCATCCACTGTGAGATTGCGTCGTGCGATGACGTCGGTTTGCCTAATGCTTGACGTGAGCCGATTAACTTCTTTCATCCTACATTGACTAATGACGTCACCGCGTCAAGGCGAAGCCCTTTATGTGCTTATATCTGCCAGAATTACACTGTACTATCTATATTAATTCTGCGCATTATATTATATAAAATATAATATAGGTATTATATTGTAAATATATAATACACAAACCATTCAACCGTGCTCATCTGGCCAAGTGGATCGATGGATCGATAGCAGAAGTTCAACGTAGTAAAACGTAATACAAGTAACCATCGCCAGAATTTTCATTTGTACAGAAAACTATCATAATCATTATATTACAATAGTATTTAGATTCGTTTCGCTATTATCCGCACGTTATAATAACATGGGCAATAACGAGGTTCGTTAAAACTAAGTACTATTTACAGTTATGTATCTTATTTATTTCAGATAGATGATTCGAGACTGAATTCTTTGAATCCTAAGGACAGTACACAGCCTCAGCGAGATCAATCAGCTCTACACACGGAATACTATCCACACCGGGTCCCCTGTGGATGTGAGAGCTTCGTGACACCAATTTCTTGGTGCTCCTTCAACTGTTACGTGCTCCATTGTTGTCATCGGCAACGATCAATGCAAGGCAATCGAAAACTCACACAGGTTTTGACTTTGGATCTTTATACTTTGCGTGTTCATCGATTCGGCATTTGGCATTACTTTATTATTTAATTGTTTATGTCTGCCAGTTGATAGAGCTTATGATCCGACACCGACTTGTCTACAGAGCTAATTAGCTGCAGTGACAGGTAAATAATTGCTAATCAATGAACCGTAAATATTCATAAGCAAGAAAAGTCATCAAGCTTATTATATCGTGCGTCAAGTAAGATTGAAAGAACTGAGTTAGTGCAGTAAACCTGACCACTGATCATTTGTCGTCTTACACAGACTATTCACCGCACGTTGATGAACATAGACGATTCTCCGAACAGTGACGATTCACCGTAGAGTGACGATTAATCTCACAGTGACGGTTCACCTCATAGTGACGATTCACCGCATCGTGTGTGTCTCTCGGACAAATCCAGGGCCTCTATCCCCCCCTAAGGAAGGTTGGAGCAAACCACAAGAATCTTCCCCTATGTACTTGATTCTCTATAGTGTAAACCTCCGCCACCCCAAGCTCGAACTTGGAGCAGACGCTCCACCCCCCGTTGTGATAGAGGCCCCTGGACAAATCAACGCACAATATAGACAATTCAACGATATAGACAATTCAACGCACCGCGCGACAAGTCGTTGACAGTTAGTTGAATTTGAGGAGTCGTGGTCGGCGGGGAGATTTTTCTGCCGAGCGTCAATACTAAATTATGACTTGAATTGACAACGGGGTGTTATAAATAAATCAGATTCGTTGCGGTTACTCAGCAACCCGACAAGTAAATTATGTTCTTTTTGACATCGACAGATAATTTGTGGGGGGAAAAGCGCGACCCTATAGGCTACGTGCAGTGTCACCTTCAGCAACTAAGGTTGAAATTCAGAACTGATTTACATCATCAGAGCCCCTTTGGATCCTTCGATCCTTTCCAGGGTCTCCCTACAGTTTCCGCGAAAAATCAAATTATTTCGTATATATTGAAGAATCTTGACAAGAAAACTTGGCAATGGACTCAATAAATTTTAAACACCACAAAAGCCTTGACGCCCAATCCAGAATTGAAATCCTGTGAAGACTTGAGGAAAACTGCTAAGGATGAAGTTTGTCCCTCGTACCAGACATAACATCTGGATTATTTACTCAACTAGTTTCATGATATTATTCATGTAAATGTTTAAAACGATTAGTAATTAAATGTCAAGGTCGTCGTAGTGTCAGTGTGCAGTCTTTGTAATATTAATACCTTAGTAATTTATATAATAACAATAATCGTTTTGAAATGTTTAACGTATTAATTATTTTAGATCTAGGTTAGAGTCGAATCAGTTTCGCACCAGTTTTACCTCCCACCCCGCTAAGCTTGCTGCATTTTCGACGGATGTTGGCCTACAAATCATGATTGAAATTGTAATTTTGTTAGAAATAATCTGGACCAAATTATGATGACGAAATTAAATAGTCAAATTTCCCGGGTTTTTCCCAACCGAAATTCCAAACTTTCAACACTGATAATACAGTACAAATGGCCGATTATTTTTGCTACATAGTTTACTGTTGTAAATTGTAGCTGAAGCTACATTATAGAAGTCAACCAGCAGCTGCTCAGAACGGATGATGGAGGATCTGTGCAGCCAACTGAACTGGAACACACCCTTCACGAGGGTGGGTTAACGACATCCAACTCAAGGTCACTCGGAGTGACACGGAGTGCCATTTAGTGCCACGGAGTGATCCAAGATGGCGGCTGTCGTAGCATCCACACTGCGCAGGCGCACTCAGAAACAACAAGCTCAGAACGACTCGGTGCGCTACCAGGCCGTCGATGGAGAGCAGGTAGTTCTTGGACCACCCACGCCGACACGCACTGCGTCATTTCGACGTCAACATCAACAGCAACAGCAGCAACAGCAACAGCAACAGCTGCAAACACGCTCACCCCAGCACCACCACCAAGTCCCTGGCCCGCTACCAGGAGCTAAGCTGTTCTACGAGACGTTCTGGCCAAAGTGTGAGAATCCTTCCGAACCGAACCTACGCCTCAACCAGTTCGAGTCTTTCGAGTAAGTAATGCGTGACGATATTCTTGATCTGAAGTTATAACACTGTTCTAATTGCTTCAGTTAATGAAAGCAATAATTAGAACATTTAGGATTAGTGTTTTGAACGTGAGATCAGAAATCTCTTCGCCTCTGTAGTGTGTACCATCATTTTATTTAAACTAAGGTCTATCATAAAACGTGTTCAACATTAAATGTGTCTTATGAACATGTCAACATTTTTATGTTGATTTTTGCACACACATATATAAATGGCATAACAATATCAACAGTATCATTTTTGTGACTTGTTCGATCTGAATTTCTGTAGTGAATTAATCATTGCCACTTCGTTCACTCCTTCGTTCACTCATCATCCCTTTTCTCTCTCGATCTATCTTTCTCTCTCTTTATCGATCTCTCGGTCTATTCCTTCCTTCTCTCTCTCTCCTTGTCGAAAGCTTTCATTCTATGTCTCCATCTATCCATCCCACTGTCTCTGTCTCTCTGTTCCTGTCTCTGTCTCTGTCTCACTCTCCCTCTGTCTGTCTATATCTGTTTGTCTCCGTCTCTGATTCTTTCTGTTAGTCTATCTCTGTCTCTGTCTATCTGTCTGTGTGACTATCTGTCTTTTGTCTGTCGAAATGTCTGTCTGTCTGTCTGCCTGCTTCTCTCTCTCTCTCTCTCTGTCTCTCTCTGTCTTTCTCTCTCTGTCTGTCTGTCTGTCTCTGCTTTAGTCTGTCTGTTGTCTGTCCGCCTATCTGTCTCTCTGTTTCTCTGCCTGTCGGTCTCTCTTTCTTTCTGTCTCTCATTCTCTCCCTAAGCTTATTAATTTTCTCTTCCTCTGCTCCTGCTGTGTCTCTGAAAGTTGCCAACAGCCGGTGTGTACACCGGATGCAGCTCTCGACGTGTATATGTAATAGATAATAGCTTCTATTAGATTATTTGTTGTTATAGCTTCTATGCTACATATAAACAATCCTTCTACTTCCGTAAAGTAGTCCCCCGGGTAATCATCTCCTGCTGCAGCCGCATCACCACTCCGATGTCTGGTATTCCTCCGCCCGACTATGGCTGCAGATGATGATGTATTCATCCGCTCGGTGTCGAGGTTCTGTCTGCAGTGTTGAACCTTATCGAGGTCGATCTCTCGTTCGAGACTATGGTGCTGCTTGCACGAGATTCGTTACATGCGATTAGGTGCACGGGATTAGGTGCATGCGATT
Organism: Buchholzia appendiculata; assembly: GCA_034694885.1. NCBI lineage: Eukaryota > Metazoa > Annelida > Clitellata > Enchytraeida > Enchytraeidae > Buchholzia > Buchholzia appendiculata. The sequence goes on along the minus strand of JAQFYQ010000814.1, from coordinate 3,113 downwards.
AGGTGCACGCGATTAGTTGCATGCAATAATTGCATAGGATTGAGCCTGTGCATTTAGTTGCAACTGATAGTTGCACAAGATTGGCTGCATGAGATTTTTTGCATAAGCGATTCGCTGCATGCGACTATAATTGCAGGCGATTCAGTGGATGCTATTGGTTGCATGCGATTCCTAGTATCCGAATGTGGGATTTGAATCCGAATTTTCATACGATTCGCTGCATGCGACCCCTCGCGAACAGTGCAGATCATTCAACCATTAAGTCGCAGGGCCGCATGATGCAGATTTTATGCTTCGTTGACGCATGATCTTGAAAACATTGTGAATTTTAGAAAAAGGTTTAGTAGCGGAAAGATGAGCAAATTTTAGCAAAGTTGTCAAGTTCATCGTCACATGTTTCGAACGCATCGAATGAAACAAGCCGACTTTCGGTCAACCAATCCATCACTGCCTGGTTCTGCATTGAGATACCGTCTTTCTGCATTTAGCGTTCGCCGAAAATATCAGACGTCACTGTGCACTAATATCGGCAATGCATGCAGCGGACATGAAGGATATTGTGGACCAACTGATTAAGGGGATGTTCAGAGACCAGAGTTAGCGTAACGGTGTGCGGGACCTAGAATATCTGTGTATAATTGGGTCGGCAATGGTCAATTTCTGGGACATTCAGTGAGCTAGAGAGACTGGAATTTTCGTTAAAGTTTCTCCCTCCCCTAGCATGTCGCCTTGAAATTTAATCGCTGATTGAACGGGGTCTTCAAGTTTACGTACCGATAGGTTCCGCTGTTGATACAATTCTGCGACATTGTGTGCCGTATTTAAGGAGATTTTCGGGTTCAAATCCCCCTAAAAGTTTTTTCTTAAAACTCATATTTTGTGAAAAAGGATTAAAAAACGTCGACAAATTTTTTGAGGGAAGCTCAAACCTCCCCCAAAATAATCATTTAAAAAAATGGTCGTCAAAAATTGTTGGAAGTCAAAGACCACCCCCCCCGCCAAATGTAACCCTGCATGGCTCAGTAACTGTCCTGGTGTAATATCATGTCGAGAATTGTGTAAAAGTTACGTGCCAAAATAATTGTAATTGTAATTGTAAATCTTTATTTGACAATAAATCAATACATAATGTGCATAAACCATTCACAAATGTCAAAAAGAAGCGTCTATTTTGGTATTTAATAAAGTATTTAATTATCATAACGCTTATAGTCAGACCGATATTCGTGAAACGCTGTACTTGACGTCTTACTGCGAATGGCGTGATTCAAACGCACAACACAATTATTGACTGGCAATGATGAGCTTGATTGCTGGGCTAGGATTTCAGTCAAGCAGCTGTAAATACTCAGGATGCAAATACAATTGACAGTAGTAGAGCAAATCCATCAGTACAGTGTGCACGATCAGCCGTGTACAGTAGACAGCTTTACCTTTGTGTGCACGCGAAGTTTGCGTACGCATTTCGACTATAGGCAGTGCAAACCGGATTCACACGAGCCGCTGCTTATGCGATATAAAATTATGTAATGATTAGAGCTGAAGTTTAGGCGATCTACCGAAGTCATTGTAACCCACAGGGTGTCTAAAATAATACCTGCATAGATAAGGTCAGAAGGGTCTGAGATTTTGTAAAATATTCTTTGACGATAATGATTTTAAGATTTAGTTGAATAAATATTGGTTTATTGGTTTGAACCAATTTTAAAAATATCTGCAAAAAAATTTATAAAGGTCTACCCAACGAAACACGCAGAATTGCAGGTTGTCGAATTCAAGTATGAATCACTAAGCACTCTCTGAATTATTTTAAGTAACTTGGCGAAAACGGGCCTCCTAGCAATTGAATCCGGTGATAACTATCGGAATCCAGTGACTACTTTCGTATAATGTTGATCGTATAATGCTGCTCATTAAATATTAATACTGTAAATACTATTGTGATTCGGCTCATCGGCAGGGTTTCCTTCAGGATATTAGAGAGAAATCTAATAACTTATACAGAATACTGTAGTAGGATTGAGCTGCATCAGATACGGATAAGATGACCGTCACTTCCAAACAGATAGAGAACATTATTGTCTTGGAGCCAGTGGTGTAGTGGTAGAAAGTAGTGAGTATACTGTGGGTATACTGCCTTTTTCAGTGGGTATACGCTCTGAAAAAGTGGGTATACGGTGTTCATTAATAATTTGCTGTAGGTAAACTCCGAATACCCAATATACCCTACGACGTACTACACCACTGCTTAGAACCAAACGAGAAATTTCAGCTTCAAACTGTAATTCGGCAATGAATCATGTCGGCATTACTGTATGTTATATTGAGAGAATAGTATTACTATCATAATGCATATTACTAGCATAATGCTCTCAATACTATTATTGATCTACCATTATTTGCATACAAAACTTGACAACGATTGAGCAAATCAAACATCGTCCTCGCGATAGTTGCGCCTGCATCTGGATTGAGCCTACGATGGGTATTTTTACTACCTAGTACAAATACAGTAAGCTACCGAATTATTTCAGAACTGTAGGAGACATTCAGGTTCAGATACTATGTGCCTTGATGTTCAATTCACATTGAAATGGATAAATCATTCAATGTTGTCGCTACAACTACTATAAATTACGTGTCAATATCCGTTAAAGACTTCTGATATAGCAGTTGAAATGATTATAATGACCGAGTGACTACTACTGTGTAACATGAAACCATCTATTTTCATTAAACGGAATTTATAGCAACATTTGATCAATTTGTAGTGGAGTTCTATCTGTGTTTCTCTAGGAGCAGGTGTTTCTTTCTTTGCCAGTAATTCATGAAAAATATTCAGAAGATCATTTGCTTTCTTCAACCCCCGTGTGCAATAACATGTACATAATTCAATTTTGGTTTGCGCAGTTCAAATTAGACTATTGCTGCTACGCTGTTGGAACATTACTCAGTCTCAGATGTCTGTAACCAACATCCATAAAACGGTGCACTTTCGATTCAGGGACAAATAGCGATACAGCAATGGTTTTGATAGGAGCATCTCCCCACCGCATGTAATAGATACCTCCCAGTCGGTCAATATAATCAACGAACATTCGGTACTTGCACGA
>JAQFYQ010000813.1:0-15214 GCA_034694885.1 Buchholzia appendiculata | reverse complement strand
CCACTGCAGCTCTGGTTATCAGCGCTACAGCTTCGCTGCTGCTGGTGAATCAACTTAAGGCCGATTCACACACAACATTAGAATATTTGTGGGGAAAAAATAGCAGTACGCATATTTTTTTATCAATTATTACTTTATGCAGTATTTTGTAATAGAGTTATTTAAAACAAAGTGTAGTTACCTTCAACTGCCAATAACACGTAGCCCCGCTCACTAGAGCGGCTCGCGGAATAAGACATCAGACAGCGAGTAGTTCATATGGGACGCTCCGTGCGTGTGACGCACGTGCACCAGTGCGGGAGCGTTGCTGTTCGCCACTTGAAGTCTGGACCCCCAGCGCGCAACCGAACTGCTGTCTTGACAGCAGAGGTCCGCAGCTGTCCCGCGAGATCAAAGAGGGTCGAAAATCTGCCGCAAATTTGTCGGCTCAGGTCCAGTATAGGAAGGCTGTGTGGAATACTCTGCCTCGGTCTTCCTCGTCCTCTCCTTCCCTCAATTTGGCATTCTATGACATTCTTCATCAATCCCTCGCTCCTCAACACATGTCCAATTCAGTTTTTCTTTCTCTTTATGACTGTTTGCACCACACTTCTTTCTTCTCTCACATCATGTAGCACTTGTTCATTAGATTTCCTGCCTTGCCAACTTACTCTTTCCACTCTTCTCCATAACCACATCTCAAATGCTTTCATATTATCCTTCTCTGACTTTCACAAGGTCAATGTCTCACAGCCATACAAGGCTACTGCCAAATTAAACATTTAACAAAACCACACGCTACTACCAATACTACTAATACAGTACACTTAAATTAATAATAATTAATTTATAACTAAACTAATAAAAAACAGATGTGCGCACAAACCATGTGTGTAGTAAGGCCCCTGAACTGAAGACATGGACACTTGGCCCGAAGGACAGGTTGTTGCAGCAAAGCCAATGCGTTTTCTCTGTCGATCAAATATGACATAAAATCCTTCCATGAAAACAGCTCCCAGTACTGACCCTAATTCAACATTGTAATCAGAGCACAAATGCAGAAACAAAAAAACATTGAATAGCAAACTAAAAAATATACCATTAGTGCAGCGGTCAAACCCATAACCTAGTCGGACATCCCACCAAACAGAACAATGTTAAACTTCTTTTTTCATTTATTTATACTGGGTGAGGAGAAAGAGATGCTATCGAAGTACATCTTAATTCACTCACGACTTCGGACACTATGACGCTTTGTATTAACCGACACATAACATCATCGTAAAATTTAAAAACTGGTTAAAAAAATGTGAAAAATGATGATTCATCACGATGATAAACTTTTCATATAGTGAGGAACAGCTACCATGTTGAAATGAGACAATAGTTACAAGTCATGTGAAAAGCAAGTTTAATACATCAAAAGAAAGGTCTTGATGAGTACTTTAATTCTAGACTAGGACCGAAAAAATCGGACCACGTTTCAGACCTCTGCCGCCATTTTGAAAGATCTGGTGCCTTCATTGGAGTTTCACGGAAGGAGTTCATCTCTATTAGTTGTTGCGAAAGCATAATGATAACCAATGGCTAAAATCAATGGCGATCAAAATGGCTGCCATAAAACATTATTTTATAATATTTATGCTTTGAACATTGTCACTCATTCTAATTGTATTTAAAACAGCTTTGTCATATAGGAAACTGAACTACCTTAGGGTTAGACGTTATCAAGCTATGTAATTATGAAAAACAATATTTTGAACTAGTGGTACATATGAAGACAATTGATAAAATATTTATAATATTTATATGAATATGAACATTTATACAAGTTACAAGGCAATGTCATTTGCATGAATCGAAAGCTTTCTTGCATTTGCACTTGACTAGTTACTTTATAGCAATTGGAATGAGGGCTAATGTAATTAATGGTTGACTCTACGGTTCCGTAGCTTCGTGTTACCGTCCAGATTTCTCCAGTAAAGAGATGGAGAGCGCTTTTGTTGTCGTGCGCTTTCCTCCCAAGTTCTTTCTCGCAGGTCACTATCTTGCGGTGTTGCATAAATGCATCTCTTGTACGAGGAATTCTTCAAAGATCCTGTGTATTGTTGTAACTTTGCTTGGTTCAAACTTGTTCCTTCAGCACAATGCAATTTCGAAATGAATGTGTCAACAACTTTGAATTCTGCTGCTTCAGAGAATGATCTGCTTCTTTTTGTCCTGAATGTATTCTTTGCCATTTCTAAGAGGACATCTGTGAACCACTGGTTTTTGTAATTATTATTTTTGCTTATTTGTAGATTATTTGATGTTAAAATTAGTATTTGTAGCTCCGAAGGATACTCGAACAATTTGGTCCTATTTGTCTCTCTCTCTCTCTCTCTCTCTCTCTCTCTCTCTCTCTCTCTCTCTCTCTCTCTCTCTCTCCTTGTGGAGAAAATCCATAATTGAGATGAACGACTTTCCACTATATCTATATCAACTATATTATACCAACGTGGTATGCTACCATTGCTACGTCATTTGTCACAGACAAGTTGCAACCATTATCCTGTCGCATGTATCTAGGATTTCATTCAATGGTCTGAATTTCGCCATACAAATTTTTTTTCAGACAAGAAGGCGATGCCTATGATTGACGTTCATATATTTTTTCTGGGTCATCTCAATAAGTTTGCGTTCGATTGAGAAGATTATGCATGATGGACGATTCGCTACCCTTTTTTACTGCTTGAGCTGCAAACTTTGTGTGACTCTCTTTTTGTATTTCATGTAGTTTAAAAAAGCATCAACAAAATCTTAACATCGAAATGGGCTCTCAAGCCTTAGGTCCAAGACAATGTGTATCCATGCCACTAATGTATGACACACTGGATATTATATGAAGTCAGTATTTCCAACCAAGTTCAAGAGAATATACATGGCAACGTTGGAAAAAGACCGTGGCTAACAGATGTAATCTTAGAAACGGCAAGTTCATTGAGGAAACTCACCTGAGAAGCAGCAGAATATCAAAATTGTTACATCCCTTTAAGTTGTGCAGTGCTGAAGGAAAATGTGTGAATGATACACATAGGTTAAAGTTCAGCAGCACAAACAGGACCTTTATGATACCTTCTACAAGAGATTTGCTGCTGCAACACTGCAAGGGAGTGACCTGCCAGGGAGAAATTTGTGCACAAGTTCCTGAACCAAATTTGTTCTCTCTCTCTCTCTCTCTCTCTCTCTCTCTCTCTCTCTCTCTCTCTCTCGATGAATGTGAACGTCGTAAATAAGCCAAAAAAGAAACAATGGAACCGGAATGTGGAGTCAAGTATTGATTACATTAGACCTTATTACAAATATTACAATCACAATAAAGTAACTAGCCAAGTGCAAGAAAGCCTTCGATTCATGCAAATGACATTTCCTTGTATGAACTTGTATAAATGTTCACATTCACATAAATTATAAATATTTTATCTGCTGTCTCCATATGTGCCACTGGTTCAAAATATTGTTTTTCATAATTACATAGCTTGATAACGTCTAGTCATAAGGTAGTTCAGTTTCCTATATGACAAAGCTGTTTTAAATACAATTAGAATGATTGACAATGTTCATGGCATAAATATGATAATATAATGTGTATACGCAGCCATTTTGGTTGCCATTTTGATTTTAGCCATTGGTTATCATTATGCTTTAGCAATAACTAATAGAGATGAACTCCTTCCACATGAGACTCCAATAAAGGCACCAGAAATGTTCAGCAATGAAGATTAAGACCAAGTTCAGTATAGACATAATGCTATGAAATCCGCCATCTTTCAAAATGGCGACAGAGGTTAGAAACGAGGTCCGTTTTTGGGTCCTAGGCTACAATTAAAGTACTCATCAAGACCTTTCTTTTGATGTATTAAACTTGCTTATCACACGACTGGTAACTATTGTCTGTCCAAAAACCCTAAATACTGATGATTGTGACTACTATTATTATCAAAGGTACAATATAGCCTGACAACAGAGTGTTGACGTACCAATACAAATACAGATAAAACAGTTGTCCTTTCTTTCTAACTGTCCAAACCTCAACCTGGTACGCCTGACAACCACAGATACCAAACCTTTTACATAGCTCACTAGTTGTCGGTCTATCTGTACGAGTGTGCCCACACATATACCACACCATCATGTTCTCTCCAAACTCATCGTATCTGCGACATGACAGGCCAAGTTTCACTTCCATAGATCATTACACTCTGAACGCATGCTCTGTAAATTTTCCCTTTCAAATTAAGCATGACATCAAATGACACTTATTTCTGTTGACATAAGACAGGAGTTCCAAACCTTTGTCGTGTCATTCCCAGCAAAATTGCATAACTCCCCCTCCCCCCTACTCGACCAAAATTTGCTCAATAAGTATGCTATTAAGCATGTTCTTTATGCTATCATTGAATCGTAACAATTCATATTTGAGTATAATTGCTGTAATAGTTAGTAATTAATAAATTTCACAAATACTACAAATATATGTATTAAATTTAATACGTAATATTATATTAAAATACATGGAAAGCAAAATATTTCAGAAACAACATGAAGTACCACATACTTGAGTAAGCATGCAGTAACCATGGTTTATAAGTGAGCATGATAGACTGCAAGTTTGCAGTGGTGATGATATGTAAGTGAGCATGCAATGACGATGGTCTGTAAGTTATCAAGTAGTGATAATGGCCGTAAGTGAGCATGCAGTATTGATTGTCTGTAAGTTAGCATGCAGTGATAACACTCTGCAGGTGAGCATGCAGCGACAATGGTATGTAAGTAATCATGCAGTGGTGGTGATGGTCTGTAAGTGAGCATGCAATGACGATGGTGTGTAAGTTGGCACGCGTGATGATGGTCTGTAAGTGAGCAAGCTTGATAATTGATGATTTGTCATATAATTTACCTTTTGTAAGGTCTCTTTTAATCAAGACATGATCAAGGGTTGATTATTTTCCTGAGCTACACATAATTGAAAACTGAAGAATTTATTCAGCATTCCAAAATTTCAAGTGAAATCCTCCCATTTCCCCAAATTCATCTAGTTGAAAAGCCTAGTTTTGATTTGTTACTTGTTACATAGATGATTATTGAGGATATACTCAGTATGATCAAGGATAGTTATTTTGCATATATTGTGTATAAATATACAGCTAGTAGGCTTGTGAATCTGCATTTTATTTGCCTCTTGCGACGTGCACTTTAATGGGCTGTGCAGTACCATACATGTGCGTTTGATCCCCTGTGCAATACCACAGGAAATCCAACATTAAAATAAAGAATTCTGTTAAGATTCTGTTTCTTTAAAAAGTGTTACTCTAGGTTATTTATCTAACCTTTAGAAATTACAAAACCATTGGAAAGCACGATGCTTCTAGAAAGTATGATGATTGTGAAATTTTTTATATATATATTTTGTGTTATATTTTTGTGTAATAACAACTGAAGATATGCAGGATGAGCCGAATCGTGTTTCACAATTTTACTTATTTTGTTAAAATTCAAGTTAATGTTCATTAAAGTAAACAATTACAATTACTTTATGCAAATTATCTTTATATATTTGTAAACAAATATTGTAAGCTGATTTTTAATCTTTTTTTAAACAACTTGGACCAATGCCATATTGTTGTACTGCTGGAATTTTTCATTCAATTTAAATGTATGTTGAAGTTACAACAAGTAGTGAAATTGTTGGTGTTTTTAAGTTTATATTGTTTGATGTATATTGTTGAGCCTAAAGGAGTAATGTTTTTGTTTTACAGTGGTACATTCAAGCTACATGTGCTACACAAGGAAATGGACTATATGAGGGACTTGATTGGCTGTCGCAAGAGCTTTCTAAACGCTAGGTTACATTGTATGCGACTGAAACTCTTCATGCCTTTTAGGAAGGCTTATTGTTGGCATGACTGCTGTCTTCTATTCTTTCAATCTATTAACCATGCTGTAGACAAAGAATTGAATTTTATGTGAATATGTATTTATAATAAACAGATGCTTACCAAATATGATTATAAAAGCAACATGCAGTACAGATTTGCACTGAAGTTAGCTAAAGCGAAATTTAATACATGTCAAGTGGTGTTTTTGCAATATTATTTATCAGCAACAGGTGTAAACCTTAGTTCAAGTTTTATGTCTGTTACTGTGCACATTGTGATAGGATCTTTATAAGGAGCTACTTAAGTTATTACAGTAATTGTATAGCAATTGTTTAATATTAATTTCACAATTGAAACGTAATGGTTTTGTGACATTTATCAAGACAGTGTTGAACATATTTCAAAGCCATTGTCAGTTACTTTCAATGAACCTGTCATCTTACATTTCAGTCATTTGGTGTACAGTGTTGTTGTATTTGTCAATACATATATGTATAATTAATGTATAATGAATGATTGTATTAATTTTGGGGTAATCCATAAAGGATTGAATCCTGAATCCATTAAAGAATCGCCTACTTGTCGCCGATTTTAATGACTCCAACCATTGTTCTTATTTCAAAAGTTGATAAACTAGTGTCTATTGGCTTCCGCAACATCTTTTATACTCGAATAATACAAGTGTTTATAATTCATTGTTCAGTGAGCAGTACCCGGTACAATTCATTGTGCAAAACAAAATTGACACAGGATAATTTACAGCTCAGCACAATGGCTCATTGAGAAAAATTGGAATTATACACGAACAAATATACTGGAACGGACTATTTTTGTGCTACAATATAGAGGAGTTTCTCCAGTGTGGAACCGGAATTTGTCATCAGTGAAAATTGACACCTGAAACTGCTATTTTGTAGCAGCATTGTGTAACCCTTTGTGACAAGGAAAACTGATGTAAATGTTGACGATGAGCAGCTGCAATTAAAGGTTCCTCCTCATTAATGATATCATCACTGAGCACTTTTATAGCAGCTGTTGTCAAAGGTTAATCCTTGATGATATCAGCAAAAAACGTAAAAATTTTACTCACGGTGTGGTTACAAAGTTTTTGTAATCGTAATGTAATATCATGGGGTCATGTATCTCCTGCCCCCATGCCTATACTACAGTGGGTCATGCATCCCCAGTGGGTACGTGAGGGAAGCTCAGAAATCATAGAATATTAAGGTGTATAACAAATATCGAGTATTAATAATAATAATAATTTGACGATACGTTGCCATCGTCTTGATCTTCTACATCGCTAACCTTTCAAACACATCACTTGTCGTGAAATACTGATGACACTTCAGGGGGTACGTGAGGGAAGCTCAGAAATTGTAAAAAATAACAAACAATGGTGATAAAATTTTAAATGCAATTAACATGAGCAGAGAACAATAATAACGCAAATATTTCTCGCCTGTGATTTGTCACAGAGTATTATCATAGAATATTAAGGTGTATAACAAATATAGAGTATTAATAATAATAATAATTTGACGATACGTTGCCATCGTCTTGATCTGCAACATCGCTAACCATTCAAACACATCACTTGTCGTGAAATACTGATGACACGGCCGTATTTTTTTTGGGGGGGGAGGGGTCAGGTTCAACTCCCCACCCAAACATAAATAAAGTAAAATCTTACAATTTTTATTTGTCGTTTTTGGAGGTAAAAAGGTCGTTTTGTAGCTCAACCTCTCTCATCCCTGAAGAAATTTTGGAAAAGGTTATCAAATTTGCTGGAAGTTAACTGCCACCCCCCCCCCCCAATGAAATCCTGGCTTTGTCTGTTGTGGTTTAGAACGATAGTCTGTCTTTATTACTGGGAAATAATTCAAGATTCTTGTCTGGAGTCTTAAATCTTGTGTCTACTCATTTGGCCTCATTAACACTCTGGTTTTCCAGACTTTTCAAGATCGATCATTACAAATAGTTTATCATAATTATCATTCTGTTAGGGTTATCAATCGCCGAGTGTTCAAGTCATGCATATGTGAAGAGGGCTGTGCTGAAACACATTATTTTTGTTGTACACAGAACCAACTTAAGCTTTTTCGATTGAGAGTTTTTGAACTTATTCAATTGGTTAAGTATTGAGTTACCAGGATTTGTTAACTTTGGCAGGAGATTTTTATGTTCATACTGAAAAACATCTCGCATTGGCGTCTTCTTGAACGTTTTACTGAACCTAGTTTACTTATCTCCATTTCTTACCACGCGGATATATTTGCTCTTGTCGAACCTCTCGCTGCAGGGCCGAGGAGCCATCATCATAGAGGCAGTCTCGGGCAGAGCTAACAATCAAATAATTCCATATAAGGTGATATTTTTTAAATCATCTTAATTTATTCACTTCGTTAAATTTGATTGATTCATTTCTCAGTAATTGTAATCAAACGGCGATACGATTCGTGACAGAAATGTTGAGATAATTCATATTATGAAAGATTATAAGTTTTCATTGTGAGTTTGTATTGCTGTTTGGAAAGGTTTTTGCAGGTTTTTTCTATCACCTTTTCTTTTGACTAAAATACTAAATCATGAGGGATGACCTGGTACAGATCTTAATTTTTACATAGTAATAATAAAAGCTACCATCAATAAAGGTCACATTTTGATGTAATGAACCATCACAAATCAAGGGTGTAAACTTGTGATGGCATATCTATATCACACCCAACGCGCTATCTTGAAGTAGTGCCATAACTGTCACAATTCATTTGTGTGATTCAAATTTCTTCCCCTCCCGAATAGATTACTCTCACATCACCACTCATAAAGTCTCCTTTTTCCTCCTCACCTTCTTTTTCCATCTCACTTCACTCAGCCCCAATGTCAAAGAGGAGTAGCTGTGCTATTGGACAAAGAATGGGCAAAGAGAGTGACAGTGGTAGAAAAAATGAGTGACAGATTGATGCTGATAAAGTTGAAAGATGAGCCAAGGGATATTCATGTAATACATATCCAAGGGATATTGTGTACATGCCAACAACTGACCATAAGGATGAGGAAGTGGAAGTGATGTATGAACATATAGAAGAGCTAGTAGATAAGCAAAAGGGTACAGATGATCTGATTGTGATGTGAGACTGGAATGCGATAGTGGGTGAATGTAGAGATGGGAAAGAGGTTGGACAGTTTGGGTTAGGGTAGGCAATAGGATTGACTGAGGAGACAAATGAAAAGAACCATATTCAACAACTGGGACCAATACACCACCAATATTCCAAACAGAAACACACCAATCACAACAGACTCAATCAAACTGAACCTCAAAACCATACACACCATGTCAGTCCAACAATATCTTCAATCTCAACAACCCAACAAACTAATATCACAACAGCCTCCAACCATAAACAAGCCAGAAGAAACCCTAGACCGCAAATCCAGACGAAGTCTTGCACAACTTCGCACAAATAAATCGCCATTCCTCCACTCATACCTCCACAAAATCGACCCTCAAGCCCACCCATCAGGGCCATCAACTCTTTGCCCACTCTGCAAAACTCACAGCCACGACACCTCACACCTTTTCTCATGCCACTCAATAAAAACCAACCTCGAACCTCCGGACCTATGGAGAGACCCGGTGGCAGTGGCAGACCTGCTCCAGATATGGAAGGACGCCCTGGTGGCAACCGGAGGCGGTACGGGGCCCTAGTCTGATCGAGACTAGGACGGGAGAAAAACAACAACATCACACATTTATAGATCACACATTTATGACAAGGTAAGTGACAGCATCAAACTTCATCTACAATAAATATCTTCAAGCTTTCCTTCATGCTTCATGTCCTTAATGACTTCATACCAATTCGCAATGCTGTGTAAGGATATGATCCTTCACCGGCAGTATAAATCAATTGACAGCTTGTCGATCTATACATCGACCAATACATCGACCAATACATCGACCAATACATCGACCAATACATCGACCAATACATCGACCAAACACTACTGCATGCAAACATGGCAGGTGACGATAAACTAAGAGATGAGATGAAAATAGCAGTGAAACATGTGCTTTATTATTACCTTGAAACATGGAGAAGTGCTCAATCCAGTCCTCCATGTTGTCATTGTCTGGCTTAGCTAGTAGAAACTCACTTCCATCGTTCAGCACCAGTCGAGCAGCGAAAGGCTTCTTCTCATAGTCGCAATCATAATCGAATACAGCTTTAACGAGATCTAGCCTAATGACCAGTTTTCCAGCAACTTTGTCTAAAAAAAGAACATCGACAACTAAAACAAGAATGGTAATAAGAGCATTACACAGTCTAAGCAACAAGCATAGGCATGTTGATAACAATTGAACATTTGTGAAGATTTACCAGTAAAGCGCCACACAAGCAAAAACTGGAATCCCTAGCTACTATTTACAAAAGGATAAAATGATGAAGAAGTTTGCATCGGAGGCAAGATCTGACGGCCTGGCAGTAAATGATTGTTCACTGCGTTCAATGAGCTAAAGTTTGGCAACTCTTTATTTCTTGCTCAAGACAAGGGCGCCAGTAACCAGACAACGTCCCAACTAGAGGGTTATCAATGATAATAAGCTAAATGCTACTAGAATCAATGACTCAAAGACGCGATGACACTACCACTGCTCTGTCGAGATCGACTGAAAAGGCGTTGGTGGTAATTGGGAGAAATGATGCTTAGTAGACATCAAACCGCAGAGCAAAAAGAATAACTAGGACAGGCAAAGGAAACGAACTTGTAATCGTTGGTAGTGACCAGTGTCACCTGGGATAACGGACGGTAACGCGCAGTATTTGATACCAACACGACTGAATTTATACGGCAACCTTGGAGCCTAACAAAAAATTGCGACAAAGCCGCTCAAACATTACAGTCGGATACATTCATAATAACCCACAATACGAACAATAATGAAATTAAAACAACTTCGACATGTCGACAAATATATAATATATAACAACTGTTAACGACATTGACTTGTGACTGCCTTGTAATAATCAGGGTCACATTTTTCGTGGGAAACCCAGGAATTTGCCTTACCTATCCCTTTCTTGCTGGGGTACCAGGAAATTAAGTAGTGAGGGATACCAGCTATTTGTTTTGAACTGAGTACCCTTCGTGGCCTGTGTTCATCGTGGCTGTGTAACCGTGATTGTCCCATTTTTAACAAAAACTGTTCTTTGTGTACTTCCCTTTGGAAGCAATGGAAGTTATAGGTAATTGCAGAGGCGCTTCAGACTTGCCAACATTCTGTTCTTGGGCTGGATTCACTGTCACTGGGTTGGAAACAGCAGCGTTGTTAGTGTCATTTTCGTCACTTTTAATGTTATGAGATTGTTTAAGGTAACCATTCTTGAATTCCTCTTGCGTGGCTTGTTCACTGTATGGCTTAAAGTCTGTCAACTTAAGTGGGAGTGTTTTCAATTGTCTCCAGGTTTGAGGGTCAGCCAACCACTCGGCCTTGGCTTGCGAAGTAAATTGTACTATGCAAAAGGGTGCCTTGTATAATTTTTGTAACTTGCACGGTGATCCTGGGGGAGAATCGTCCTTAACCCACACCAACTGTTCCAACTGATAAGTAAAGTCATGTTATTTTGAATCTTGGGCCTCTGGCTAGTTGTCGACTGGACTGAATATTTCTGTCTTGGAGAACAGACAAATCCTTGACACGGCTCTGTATATAATCACATAATCTGTGAGGGTTTTGGGCTCCTCTGGAAGCTTTACTTCGAATGACAAAGCTGACGAGCTCTCGACCGAACATTAAACAATGCGGACTGAAAGGGTTCAGTGAAGTCACGCTCGCTCTAGCATTAGGCCTAGACCTGAATCACTTAACTAGAACACGAAGTGCAGCAATGATTGCCCTGTTTTGTTTTCTACTTTTTCTATACCTGTGTGTAAAGCTAGACAGCATGTCATGTGACTTATACCTAGCTTCTGCATGAGTTCTACGAAGGCTTTTGAGAGCAGCGATGTTTGATTGTCTGTCCTGACGATGTTCGGTAAACCGACCGGACTTAAAACAATGAACACAGGTTGTCACTAATTTCGCGAGATGTCAACCGTTCTAATGCAAACAACCAAGGGTAAGAAATGAACACACGACCGACATGATGATTGATTACTTCCCTTCTGACAACGGCAAAGATGTAGTGAAAGTATCTCCTCGCCCAGTCTGGTGGGAAAAGGAATAGAATGTAACTTTGACACGTACTCTTTAACACCACGCTTTGAAGCAATACAGGTCGGATACCTAGATACAGTAGATAGTGATTCTAGGTTAATTATTGTTGATGCTGTTTATTGTATTACTTGTTAAGTTCTTGGTATGAATTCAATTATCAACTACAGTAACAACTTGTTTTGCTTGTAAGGGGCAGTGGACATTTTATTACAGAAATTCATAATATCCTCTACCACCATTGACATCGCTGGTACATCCTCCTGTTCACATGCTCCCATGCAAACTTTGCACACAAACCCCCTGTATTCACCGATGAAAATTGTCCTTTCAATCCACTGCATTTCGCCCATGCACTCACTTTTTACACTTTTACAAATTTAAATATGAAGTAGTCATGCTTCACGAGATCAGCTATTACCAGCTGACGTGCATTACCGCATACATGAAACACACAAGACATCACACAAAACATTCACCTATCGCAGTTGGTTAGGAAAGTTATCATAGCTTTCTGCATCCTTCATTAGCATCATTAAATGTCATTGTTCAGCAAGTTCGTGCGGACATGTGTTCAATGCGAGAGACGGCGCGAGTCATTCGTTGTCGCTTCTCATTGTCCAGCTTTGTCTGATCTTGGTCCAGTCAAGTTCAATGTTGTAATCTTTCTTATACTTTTCGATCTCTTCCTTACTGAGAATTACATTCCCGCTAGCCAGCTGGAGAAGTGACGAGTCGGCTTGTTACTGTCTTCTTTACTTCACTTTGTGTGTACACTCGGAAGTTTTTTATTGTTTGTTGTTTCAAGGCTATTATTAGATTGATGTTCCGACCGATGACCTGCAACGTCATGAAGCGGCCAATATATAAAGGCTAAAACAAGAATGAACTCTCAACTAAAAATATATACAGTACTGGCGAATTACGATTTTTTACACATTGTCTGCCTAATACTCAATATAATGAATAAGCACAAAGCTAAAATTAAGCTGTATGTCATCACGAGTATATTTGACATTAGTTAGCACTAATATAAATGTGTGTTCTTATTTACATATTTATATAAATGTGTATTCTTATAAGCCGCATAAAGTACATAATTCACCAGGATGATTGAATTGAAGATGTATAGGACCATGCGTTGACGTCACCGAGTAATAAGTATTCATGAAGATATCGATCGTCCAGCCGTGCGTGTATGAGAAAGAGTTTATTCAGCCGTATGAAAGTACGAGTTGTTTCTTGAGAAATACATCTGATGCGTTCAGCAGATATTGAAAGTAATAGCATTGAGAAGTATCAGTAATGATGACTGACACCACGTTGCAAATGCCGAGTCACGTATCAGAGCTCCCCATAGAACAATATCAAGTTACATCCATCTCTAGACAGAATAGAAACAGTCAGATTAATATCTTGCCAACATCCAAAAGTAACCCCAAGAAATAATTCAAGAAGATTGCAATACAAATTCAATGAACGAGGTGTTGTACTAAATCGACTGCTGTGCAAACGAAGATCGAAATCCACAGTGTAGAGAAAGTCATAGAGGAAAACCTCCCTTGAAAATGAACATCCCAATCACTAAATGCCCGTCCATAGTTAATACCCACATAGCTAGAAGTTATCTATTTCATTACATTGTAAGTCATGCCTGCCTATAATAATATTATAATGTTATTCATTTATTACATCTTGTAACTATCTGAATTCATGAACTATTAGAAGATGTTAATTTGTAATGAAATCCTAAAAATATTAAAATAATTATATTACTCAAGGCTGAACACAAAGTAGTGTCAATGGATCGAAATAGAATATAGTATAATGAATATGATCCCGTCTTCTCCACAATGTCGTGAAAATCTTCGCTGCTCCCCTTCGACTTTTAGTCCCTTACTTGCTTCGAGGCCATACCCGTATGTTTGTGGTGAGTATTAAATTTTGATTATAAATTTAGAAAGAAATGAATTCAACTCCGACAACCATATTCATTGTAGAATAAAGTACAATGAATCAAAGTATTCAATTAAACATTGTATAAACACTAAACAGTCTTTACTAAAGTTCCTTTCTCACAATGTCCCCCAAAACATTTCTGTTAAACTTTCCTTCCTTCGTCTTCGCTGTTCTCTGTCTCAACTTCGACTAACTTTTCTTTCTCAAGATCAGCGCTCCACCAGTCTCACTTTTACACCCACAGCTGCATAAACTAATGACATAACCCCCACAACAACAACAGAAATACCTCCAACTTATCCACAACATTAGCAACTACAAGATCATAATTATATCCACAATCGGCTCCTGGAATTGTGTTGCTGTTCCTAACTCCGTTCCTGAAACGATTGTCCATTAATATTCAATCCATTTGGATTTTGGTTATTCCATCAGGTGCTACCCATTTATGTTGAGCTGTGCGCTGTTGGAACCAGGTATTTGTCACGAACAAATTATGTCTTTTACAGAAATCCATTAGATACTGACTAGTGGCCGCTGCCATTCTTTGTTCCCAATCCGAATGGACCTACTGTGTCCTCCTCTTCAATGTTGCCGATCTTTTTATTGAAATATCCCATTACTATTAGACATTTTCTTTCTTTTCGGTGATGTGAAACAATCAGATCTAGTGCCTCGTATTCCTTGTCTTCTTCTTTACTATCCGCACATAGGCCGCATATTAGCCTGTATGAGAAATAAGTTGATTGGATCAGTCTTGACTCGTAATTTAGAAAACATGCTTCTTTCTGAGCACAGCCGATAATTGAGAACGAACTTTCCTACAGTTTCATTCATTATCATACTTATTTCTCGTCGTTTCTTGGTTCCTCATGAATAGATTACTCTGAATTTTTTCGTCCATAGAAGTGTCTGTCGTGCAATCCCATTCACCTTCCCAGAAGGTTTCAGATATCCCCACAATGTCAACGCTCATGCTGACCATTTCTTGGAGCGCATTGGCCATTTTACAAGCTTGATTAAAACTTCTTGCGTTCCACATCGCCACCTCATATTCAGTCGCCTGATAACGGTGCGGTAGCTCCTGCCCAGGGATTTGCGCACACCCCCCCTAGGGGGGGGGGGTGTACACTTGGGG